>PVKV010021078.1:6552-38470 GCA_004027835.1 Alouatta palliata
TTTTTTTTTTTTTTTTTTTTTTTTTTTTTTTTTTTTTTTTTTTTTTTTTTTTTTTTTTTTTTTTTTTTTTTTTTTTTTTTTTTTTTTTTTTTTTTTTTTTTTTTTTTTTTTTTTTTTTTTTTTTTTAAAGATGGAATCTCACTCTGTCACCAGGCTGGAGTGTAGTGGTGTAATCTCAACTCACTAAAACCTCTGCCTCCTGGGTTCAAGCAATTCTCCTGCCTCAGCCTCCTGAGTAGTTGGGATTACAGGTATGAGCCACCACACCCAGCTAATTTTTGTATTTTTAGAAGAAACGGGGTTACACCATGTTGGCCAAGATGATGTCTACCTCCTGACCTTGTGATCCACCCACCTTGGCCTCCCAAAGTGCTGGGATTACAGGCACGAGCCACTGCGCCAGGCCAGATTTACTTATTTATAAATACTGATGAAATTTCTCTTTTGTTTGAGTTCTTTCATTTGTTGAGCCTGTTTTCTTTCGTTAATGGTGTTGGCTTTCCTGATACAATTACTATTGGCTTAGTACTTAAGAGGGAAAGCTCAATGTGTGTTCATTCTCGTTTTGAGACCAGACTTCTTCATTGGTTAACTTTAAAAAAAGAACTGTTTAACTATCAGCAATGCATAATTTTATTAAAAGGAAACTTGAAAGTGTAAGTTCAAAAGAAACGTAGACATAATCATTGTATTCATTTTGACCCAAAATTAAATTGTTGACATAAAGTTGTTAAAGAGAAGAACATGAACATGGGTTATAAAAATTTATTATTGATGTAATATAGAACTTCCTGTGGTAAAAAATTCTGATGAATCTTATCACTGTGAATGAGAAGAAAGTTTAGATTCATATGTTGATTGTGACTCTACAGAAGAAAGTGTGGGAAGAAGTGTTATGAATATGTTACTGCTGGTCGAATATATGTGTATGTGTATTATAAAGTATTCCTTTATTTGGACAAGCTATTTGTTAAATCCATGCTGTCTCTTACAATACATGGCTTTCTCTAATCAAGAAAGTGTGGTATCATCACAATTCTACAGAAGCAGACACTGAAGCCCTGAAGTTAATTAATTTTGCATAAATCACAAAGGAAGAACCAGAATTTGAAATCAAGATGTCTCATTACAAAGTTCTTTTTCTTTTCTTCATTGAAAAGCGTGGAAGATCGTTCGATCTTTGCATGGAGGTTAAGATGCTTCATTTCTTTGCAGAGAGGAAAACATCATGGCATATGAATACTACTTTTCACTTATCTTTCCTGATCCTCCAAACGTAACTTCACTATTCCTCCTAAACCTCTCATAATACTCAGCTCTCTGCAATTGTAGCCTTAAGAAACAAAACTGTTTGATTGTGGCTTATATGTTTGTTGCATTTGATGTTGTTCTGCCATCTCACTGGGGCCACAGTTGAGTTAATATTAGTTTCTTCAGTGTTTAGCACTGTGCCTGACATATAACAGAACTTCAATAAATAGTTATGGTATGAATGAATACCACGATTAACAGAATGCAAACTACACATATAACAAAAGGAAGTTGAAATGAAGCAAGTAGAACTATGGGCACCTTTTTTTCCTAGTTTCCAAAAAATTAAAGACGAGATTCAATGTGTTGCTGGGGTAGGAGTCAGGGAAGGAAACAGCCAAACATCACTTGAGTCAGTAGTTTTGGGTTCTTATACCAGGTTTTCCACAAGCTCTGTGGACTGAACACTTTTTTTAAGTAAAAGGTAAATTTAAGAGATTGAATTAGATGCTCTTTAGGGCCTCTTCTAACTATCACAATAAGTTATAGTCAATACTGAATCTGTTTTTATTGATAAAATTAGAAATCTTTCTTCTACCCAAACATAGTTTCTAATATCTGATATGTAGAAAACAGCTGCCATAAGATATTCACTTACAAATGTTGTAATCATCTATTTGTTTCCTTTATTAACAACACTGTAAATCAATGTAAAACCACTGTAGGAATAAGCTTGTCGATAGACTGCCAAAAGAAAATGCCATCAAAATATATTTAAATGTGAAGTTAGCACAATCTTGGTGCATCATTTGATCCTCAAGGACCGAGTCAGATGTGGAAGCGAGTGAACTCACAATGGTAAAATGGTTCTCACACTGAAGGTCCCTGCCTAAAAAAGGAACAAGTTACTTTCCTGATCATTTTTTGACACAGTCACCGAAAGGACTTTCTGAGGTCATCAATCCATTTGCTGGCTTCCAGGTGCTGTTTCAGAGGATTATTACTTTTCAGGACTCTCTCTTTTTCTTTAACAAAATTGTTATGTTCCAGAACATAATATGCCTCTTAGGGGCTGACATACTATAGGAAAAATGCTTAAGTATTCAGATTTCAGACTTTTTTTTTTTTTTAGTGGCTGGAAAAATTAAAGGGGGAAAATGAAGTCACGTACAAGAGTAAAGAACACTCAAGGGAAGCTCAGACTGTCCCTATAGAGAAAAATTATCCAAGAGTGTAGACGGGATCCATTGTAGCTGTAGCAGTTTTATAATACTCAGGTTGGAATCTGGTGTGTGTGTCTGTGTGTGTGTGTCTGTGTGTGTGTGTGTGAGTCACTTCCCTGCAAGGTACAAGTTATTAAACAGGAAAATCCTGCTTAACCAGAAATGTAGCTAATTGGAAACCCCAAATCAACTGCTAAAGAAAGGTTCTCCAGTTTAGGTAGGAAGGGAAAGGCTATGCTTGCATCATGGGTTGGTGTGGTAGGCAAAGGCCCTTGCCCACCCCTCCCACAGGCACAGGCCTGCATCCTGTGCAAGCTGCTCTTCCTGAAGAGACCCTGAGATCCATCAAGATCCTCCATTTCCGTGCAAAGTTTGAGCTGTAATTCTTCAGATCTAGCTTATTCAGGGGGGCAGACATAAACTTTGTAGAAAATGTTTTTACCAAGTCAAAGATTGTATGGTTTCCGGTGAATTCTTGATTCACTAGAAAATTCATTGTTCCAGACCCCTCTTCTTTCCCAAGCCCCTTTATTTTATCCCTGTATGAATCAAAAGAAAGCAGAAATGAAGGTCAAAGTAATGTTAATTGTGATAAAGAAATGATGCTTTAATTATGGAGCTATGCGAGATTCTGTCAGTATATTAAGAGTTGATGTTTGGTGCTTGGATTAAGATAACAATCTTAATATGTTATTAAGAGCCTCAGTTTCCTTAATTATAGGGATAAGAATATTTGTCCAATCTATTCCTGAGAATTGTTTGAATCAAAGGGTATTATAGTAACTTTCTTTTAACATAAATTAATAAATGGCACATAAACGTTGAAAATTATTATTAGAAGAAAACTAGACTCTTAAATATCAAGGTGCAACAAGAGACTTCATCCAAGCTCATCTGAATCCTGCATCATGCATTCCTGCAAAGAGGTTATTTTCAATGTCAAGCAGCGACATGCAGCACCCCCACCTGCAAGCTCACAACTTTGTAGTCTGTGACCCAAAATGGAACAATGAAATGTAGACACAGAAAGAGGCTAAGACACTGCTTTCAAATTAAGATTCTCCAACTGTGCTCCACAACACTGCTACCCAGAATAAGGTGGGCAGACTGCAGCGTGGGCATGCCCTGCGAACTCCTTAAACATGCAGAATCTCTGATCCCACCGCAGACCTGCTGAATCAGAATTTTGGGGGTGGAGCCCAGTAATCTGTGAGCCTTCCAGAAGGTTCTCTGCCCTGTATAAATTCAAGATTTTTTCCTTTTTTCCCTTTGGATAAATACTCAGTAGCAGGATTGCTAGCTCATATGGTAGTTCTATTTTTAGGTTTTTGAGAAACCTCCATACTATTTTCCATAATAGTTGTACTAATTTGCATTCCCATCAGCAGTGTGGAAGGGTTCCTTCTCTCTGTACATTCACCAGCATTTGTTATTTTGTTGTCTTTTTGTTAATGACCATACTAACTCAAATGAAATGACATCTCACGGTGGTTTTGGTTTACATTTCCCTGATAATTAGTGATATTGAGCATTTTTTCATACACTTGTTGGCCATTTGTATTTGTATGCCATCTTTTGAGAAATGTCTGTCCTGATCAGTTGCCATTTTTAAATTAGATTGTTAGGGTTTATTGCGGTTGAGTTGTTTGAATTTTCTTCTGTATTACGAATACTAGTCTCTTGTCAGATGAACAGTTTGCAAATAGTTTCTCTCATTCTACAGATTGTCTCTTTGCTCTGTTGGTTATTTCCTTTGATGTGTGGAAGCTTTTCTGCACTCCCATGTTTATTGAAGCACTATTCATAATAACCAAGACATGAATTACATTTAAATGCCATTAAAAGATGAATGGATGGACCAGGCATGGTGGGTCATGCCTGTAATCCTAGCACTTTGGGAGGCCGAGACGGATGGATCACCTGAGGTCAGGAGTTTGAGACTAGCCTGACCAACATAAAGAAACCCCATCTCTACTAAAAATACAAAATCAGCGATGCATGGTGGTGCATGCCTGTAATCCCAACTACTCAGGAGGTTGAGGCAGGAAAATAGCTTGGACCCAGGAGGCAAAGGTTGTGGTGAGCTGAAATCACGCCATTGCACTCCAGCCCAGGCAACAAGAGCAAACTCTGTCTCAAAAAAAAAAAAAAAGATGAATGGTTGGAGAAAATATAGTCTATATGCACAATGGAATGCTATTCTGCCATAAAAAGAATGAAATTTTGTCTTTTGAGGCAACATGAATTGAACTGGAAACCATAATATTCAGTGAAATAAGCCAGACACAGAAATGCAAATACCACATTATCTCATTTATATGTGAGAGCTTAAAAGTGTTGACGTCACAGAAGTACAGAATACACTGCGTTTATTAAAGGCTGGGAAAGGTAAGGGCGGCGAAGGATGATGAGGGGGGGTTAATGGATGCAAAGTTGCAGTAGATTGGAAGAATAAGTTCTAGTGTTCTGGCTTGCAGGGTGACTATAGTTAATGACTTACTCTACATTGTCAAATAGCTAGAACAGTGGATTTTTTTTTTTTCTTACAAGATGGGAGTCTCTCTATGTCACCCAGGCCAGAATGCAGTGATGTGGTCTCAGCTCGCTAGATCCTAGAACTCGTGGGCTCAAGTGATCCTCCTGCTTCAGTCTCCTGAGTAGCTGGGACCACAGATGCGTGCCACCACAACTGGCTGAAGAGAAATTTCTGAATGTTCACAACACAAAGAAATGATAAAGGTCTGAGGTGATGCATATGCTAATTTTCCAGAGTTTAACATTACACATTGTATACGGGTATAGACATATTGCTCAGTAGCCCATCAATATGTGCAATTATTACTTGTCAACTAAAAGGAAAAGGAAAAAGAAAAAATACCCTTTGAGTTTTAAAATAAATAAAAATAAAATCCCAAGTTTCCCTGAGTGGTGGCGTCAGGAAAGGCTGCTAGCAGGAGGGGTGAGGGTCATGCCCTGACCTTGGGAGGGATCTTCTTCCCCTCCCACCTAAGGAAGAGCAGTTTCACTTTGGAACAAAGAGAAACCTCTAAAACGAGTTGGAAGCACAGATACAGAAAAATAAATCATCTGAGAAATTGTATAACTTTCACTAAATCACTCCATACTAATAGCAGATATAAGAGCTGGATATTTTCTAATAGACTGAACGTCCTCAAAATAAGCTCAAAAGGGAAATTAAAATACCTGTTATGCAAGGCCCAGGAAAGAGCCCTGATGCACAAGACCTGGATTCAGGCTCTTCCAGAACTGACTGGGACGCTGGAGCCTCTTAGCCCCAGGGGCCTAATTTTCCCTTCCACTAAAGGGAAGATAACATGGACAGCACACAGGTCAAGTGAAAGGATGAGGGTGAATGTTCTTTCATTCTTTATGGGATACATAAGTGTGCATTGTTTTTTTTTTTTTTTTTTTTTTTTTATTATGGCGGGTTGTATCATGAAAAGTGTGTTGGTTGAACCAGCAAAACTGGATTTGAGTCCTGGCCCAGGAGTGCCTGGCTTATGCTCATCATATCTCCTTTCTGAGTCTGTTTCCTCTTCCACAACAGAGCATAATGCATGCTCTGCTTCTTTCAGTGATGACCAAATAAAAACATGTATACAAGAGTAAGATAATAAGGAAATATATAAACAAAGAGTTCAGTCAACTGTGAAGTGGAACTAAAAGTTCAGCTGTTGCTATTTTATTAACAATTTTAGAAAATATAAAAAATGAACAGGAAAGAAAAGGGCATCCAGTCCCACACCACAGACGACCCTAATAGGAGAGCCAAAGAGTTAAATGGGATCCCGGTGAGAAGACATAGCCTCTATCATTAACCCGATGAAATCCTGAATAAAGTGTGATCATTCGGTCCAGATGGAGTGCTACTCAAGGCCAAGGCTGGTTGGAGTTAGCCTGAGAGGTATGAAGGCAGCACTCATGGGAAGAAAGCAGAGAACAGGGCTGGCAAGAGGGAGGCGGCTGGTTCTGCAGCAGAAAGGCCTGTTTCAGGACACCTCACCTAGGGTGGATTGCCCCTCAGAGTCCACGTTAGGCACTGACTATCTGGGTCTCAGGAAAGGTACAGGAGGTGGTGCGGAAAACTGGGCTGCACAGACTCACACCCTTCTCACGTTTCCACACAAAGAGGTTCCACCATGGATTCTAAGCAGTGTGAGGCGCTGTAAGGGATGCTCCTGTGTGGTTCTTCCATTCTCCAAGAGTCAGGAGGAAACCACGGGCCGATTCTCAGGAAAAACATTGGGATTCAACATTGTTATCTACAATTTCAAAGGGTGCACGGACTATGAGAGAATGTCCGTTGGCCAAATGAGGCCTGATGAGAACAGAGGCTGGGTTAAAAGAGCCCCCTCCTCTTCTCTGCAAACTCCAGCAAGCTGCAGCATCTTGCCTCGTCTCTGTGGGTCTCCCTTGCTGGTTTTCTCCGATGTTCACCATTAAATCTTGTTTTCTGAATACGTGTGAAATTTCTAGGGTTCTTATTACCCTCAAATCTGTGTCAATTTGAAAAATTAATATGCAAATAAGAAAGAGTAAATAACATAAATAATTTCAATATAACGGTAACATAAATACTATAATAGATTGTCTTCATGCAAAAAAACTCACAAATTTCTAAATATGTGTATGTTACTTAAAAATACAATTTATTTCATGAAGTGTGATACCCTATGAGGAAAGAAAATTGAGTTACTTCTTTAGATTTTTTATTAAGCTTTTTATTTTGAGATAACTATAAATGTACATGCTAGTATGAGGTAATACAAGGACACCATGTGTATCCTTTATCAAGTCTCCTCCAATGGTAACTTTCACAGAACTACAGTCAAAACCACATGTGTGATGCTGCCACTAATATTACATGATAATTAGTAATATTAGTCATCTCACTAATATCCATGACCACAGAGTCAATGAGGTCTTTTTAATGATAAGAAATACACAGTAGATTTAATTCACAGTTACTATACAAAATGTATGGATAGAAATTCTTTAAAGCTAATTCTCCTAATCTTCCCTCCTCCCCTAACAAAGTATTTGGTTAAACCAACATGTGAGTGATATTTAGTTACTTTCTTGCTACCACCCAGATGCAACAATAATAAAATTTCCTCCCTTCCATTTTGTTTCAGAGATCTTGATTAAAACAATCTCAGATTTCCATATCAACAATTCGGAAAGTTGCTTCTTTGATAAACAATATAACCCACTGTAAAAACACAGCAAAGTCTCTGTGAGTTGGTGACTCCATGGAGCTTAGCAGGCACAGATACAGGGGCCCTCATTAGATGTTTCATGATTCCATATGTAGGATGGAAGTTTTTAAAGCTATTATAATAGATTTTGTCATATCTGTAAACTGTCTACACTATATTATCTTAAAAACACTGGCCACAAGCTTAGCAAAAAAAAAAAAGAGAGAGAGAGAGAAATGGGGGTTGGGGGGGGAGAGAGAGAGAGACTTGCAGGTGGACCCAAACTTTTTAGGAGGTTGCAAATATACAGGTATCCCATTCATGCTGCAATGTTGCTTAGGGGCCCTGAGCTTACCCATCACTATAAGGTGGAGGCAAGTGTCTGCTTAGCCCATCAATATCTCTGTTCCTCACATCCCCCCTACCCCTGCATGTGGGATTTCAGAAGAGTCTTTTCCCAGTAAAGGGCTGATTAGGGCTGATTACATGCTTTACCATATCCTCTATCATCTCCACCAGCAGCTCAGTGGGGAGAAAATGTGTTTATGGTAATGAGAGCAGCTCGTGCCACCTCCCCTAACTTCACACTTCCGAAGACAAAATCCTTGTAACGATCCACCTAACCTGCGTCAAGGTGCACAGCAGCTCTGGGGCTGGGCTTGTTTCCGCTCAGGTTGTATCCCAGATCCCAGCCTCTTTCTGAATCTTATTTCTGTCTACAGTGACACGTGCAAAGGAATTTTCTCTCTCCGTGAGCTAATCATGTTCCCAACGTTCACTACAGATTTATCTCCCACAGATAAGCAGTTTTTATACTGATTGGAATATGTAAGAATTTCAAAAAAAGAATTTCAAAAATGGCGTATTCTTGTTTCACGGAGCGCATATGGTGAACTCATTTAGGGTATAGGCCTGGTAGAATCATCTATGTGGCCATTCCACACTTAATATATCTAAACATTCTATTTTTAAAATAAAGAACTCTCATTGCTCAGCTCTCCTCTTCACTGTCCCTTTATTTCTGTTATCAAGACAAACACTCAAGTTTCTTCTGCTCTTTGGATCCCTTCGTCGGAGTTTTCATGGGCATGTTCAAGTGCAGATGCTCAGCGGGCAGACAGCCTCACTCAACTACTGACTTTTTTTTTCTGGAAGTAGACTTTTTGAACAAGATCCAAATTTATGTTTGAGAAAAATCCAATATTAATTAAATGAAGAAACATTTATTAAGCACCAACTATGTTCTTGGAAAAGTAAGATGACAAATTCCTACATGTTAAGAACCACTGGCATCCCTTGGAAATAATCAATACTGAAACCGTTCAAAGGAATCATTTTATAGTTGCATGGCATTTGAGCATTTCAATGTGCTTTTCCAACTGTCATTTCATTTGGAAAGGGATATTTTCTTAGATTCAAGGACAAGATAAATGGCCTGTCCTACTGTCACATTAGAACATAAATAGAAATCTTTAATCTTCAAATGAGTACATGCATACAGTGTTACAGGCAGACATTAGTAAGCCCACACCGTGTGCTCTTGTCTCCTGAGGAATGGACTTGCTGTCTGTTAATTCCGGTTTGATTGTTCATGTCACCCTCTTCCACTCCCAGGCTGTCCCGCATCGGTGTCCAGCTCACCAGCTGCTCGATAGGAAGGAGATATTGTGGGAGAGTCATGGGAATTGGATTCAGAAAAATCTAACATTGGATCTCAGTTCTCCAGGGACCTTGCATCTCTAGTGGTAGTTTTCCTAAAACATAAAATGAAGCTAAGAATAGCCACCATGAGACTATTTCTAGAATTGCATTAGCTTATAGTTAGACTTATATACTGCCTGCTACATTTCAAGCACTCTGTAAGTGCTACCAGCCCATGCCCTTGTGGAGTTTCAAAGTTTCGTAGGGACCAAGCCCCCAATGAATTGATGGCAGGGGCGCATTTTCCAGCATACTCCAGGCTCCAGGTGACCACAGCAAACCTGAGCATAGCTGTGGCATCGAAAGTCTGGGGTCTTGACTCATATGACACCACTCCTTGGTGAAACAAAACAAATTAAAATAAATGTCATTTGAAACATCCAACAAGCTCCTTGATATACACTCCATCTTTTGTACAGAAAGTATTATGCAAGAGAAAATATTCCATAAAAATGCCAGCAATGGAATTATCCTAAAAGTTGGAACCCAAACTCATCCTTCTTTAAAAATGTTTTGAAAAAATATATATGCATAGAAAATACTATATTGGATTTACGTGAAATATATCAATAATAGCAATAAGGGGTTATTCTTATAGCATAATTTTATCAGATAGTAGTTGAAGTAGTACCACCATGTAAAATGGAATTTAATTGTGTTTGAGGTCATCCCAAGATGTAGAAAGTAGACCAAGGGTCAAAAATTAGACAAAGCGAGGGTTATATTAGCTTGATATAAAGACAGTAAATATATGTATACAATAATTGATAGCATTACTTTAAGAAGTAATGAAATCCCTGTTTATAGAGACAATGAAAGGAGGCAAAAGATAATTTTAATCAAGGATGCTGCAGAACAGATTCCTAAAACCAGAGATAAGGGATGCTGCAGAACAGATTCCTAAAACCAGAGATAAGATCCGGATTCTACAATTATTTGAAACAATTATGTAAGGCGTTAGTGTTCTACAAAGCTATGGTCACAAAAAGTGAGAATTTGCATGGATGTACTTTTTCCTGTTGCTATCATTATGACAGTTATTGTTTTGTTTGATTAATTATTCTGGAAATAGTATTCCAGTTCTCTGGCTTTAGGGGTATAGGTCAGATTAGCTCAGGTGTGTGCCACTGTGGGGAAAGCTTGTGACCTCCAGTGATCTCCAGTCCCCTTCTGACTTCCTAATTGAGAGTAGGTGCCTAATTTTCCTTCTCTGAGAAGACATGGAGGACACACTGATCCAAAGGAAGCTGACATGAAATAGGAAAGGAGAAACAGAACTTCCTTGTTTTCATTATTACTATTAACTCAGTCACACTCACTCACATGTTTCTTAAAGAAGAAAGTTTCCTGTAAAACTTTTACTCTGTTTTTGCACATTTTCCACCTAAATGGTTATTTGTTAAGTTGCATTATAAAACAAATTCTAGCAGAGGTTTTTCTAAGAGAACAAGCATTGTTATTGCCAAGATAAACAAACAGAGCTAGTGAAGGCCCTGTTGGAGGGAGGGATGCCTGCTGGGATCTGTCCTGATCTGTGCCTACTGCAGTGTCTCTTGACCACACACACCTCCCTCCTTGACTTTCTCATGCCTCCAGGCCCTGGTTGCCAAAACTCCTCCCACTCATAGAGAGCAGTACCCTCTCCCTCTCTCCTCCCTCCTCACTGCCCCTTCTGCAACTATGGCTTCTCACACAAACTCACCAGTGCCACCAAGTCCCCTGGCTCCATGGCCTCTGCCCTTGCTGACACCGCCAGCTATTTCCTTCTTCCAGAACTCCTTCCCCTGACTTTCCCTTAGCCTCACATTGGCATTTCTTCTCTTCCTCATTATTTTCATTGCAGTGTTTGAAGGTTCTCATCCACAGGCTTCCCTTTGCATCCCATGCCCTCGTCTCACGTATTTTTTACAACATTTAAATATTTATATCTTTTGCCATCTCAGGACCACCAATAACCTCACTCACCTGAGCCCCACTTGCTCACTCGACAGTGACCCCCACCACCCCTCAGACCCTCCCTGTGTAGAGGGGCCTCTATCCCGTGTCCCTGGGACTGCCCGACAAGTTCAACTTCCCACTCTGTCTTCGCCAGCACGAAACGTTCCCTGCTGTGCCTACCCAAGGCAGCCTGAAGCATCTCATGTGCTTTCCTGCCCAGTTGATGAGGGATCTGCTCTGCTGGGTGGCTCCTGGGCTCTCAAAGAACAGGAAATGCATTTACTCATCACAGCGCCCCTTGCGCCAGGACTGTGCTTGGCAAATCTGAGTTGGAGGAATATTTTAGGAAGATGGTAGGGAAAGTCTTGGATTTAGAAGTCATGTGGGATTTGGTTCCGACCTTTTTAGAAAAGCTCCTACCAAATTTGTTTTCAATCTCCATACAAAACCACAAGGGAAAAGAAGGGGTAAAACTACCAGTTTAAAAAAAAAAAAAAAGAAACTAAACATTCTGCAAAGATACCTATAATCTGGAGGAAGTTTCTTCCAACTACAAGACCAGTAGAATTGGAAAGAGGTGGGGAAAAAAGAGATGTGTTATTCTTGTCTCATGAAATAAGTCAACCCTACCCATCTGAAAAGAAAAAAAAAATATCCTTCTCCAGATTGGCTTTCCTAAAGTGTCTGGGCTTCAGACACTTAATTCAAGGAAAAATTTTTCAGCCATTTCTCAATTGAATATTTACACTATTTTTAACTTGCCCAAACACAGAGCCAAGAGCACGCATATATGCTGTCAACAGCATACGCTTTTTTCCCGATCTCCACTCAGAGGCTACACCAGAAGTCAAGAAGCAAGGAGAAGCTGAAGTAGTGTATGAGATCCTACCAGCAGTAGTGGCAACATGCAAAGAGTGACTACATTTGCAGGTGATGAGAGAAAACAAAGGAGTAAGAAAACAGGACACACAGATTGTTAACATTGGTTCTTCATGAGTAGTGAGATTAATTTACTCTTTATTCATAGTATATTTTTAACAATTTTCTTCTTCAATCAGCTTTGTATTTAAAATTTCAGTAAATGCATTTTTAATTTTTTTATCAGTAAACAGGAAGCCACTGAAAAGACAAAAGGATGTTAATATTCAAGCCTGAAACTTAAACATCAAAATATTTTCAGTAGCATTAGAACTTTAAGACACACAACAATGCTCCTGCTGCCCCAAAACCTCATTCTACTTTCTACCGAGTGCCCCCTGCCCATAGTTGTCTGTTTCTCCAAGTAGATAAAATTTACAGCGAGGAGGTGGACAGCAGGAAGTGGGGCAGAGAAGGAAAAACGTTGCGAGACAGTCGATCGCAATTAACTTTGCCGTCAATTGCTGTGTAACTGCAGGC
Organism: Alouatta palliata; assembly: GCA_004027835.1. Taxonomy (NCBI): domain Eukaryota; kingdom Metazoa; phylum Chordata; class Mammalia; order Primates; family Atelidae; genus Alouatta; species Alouatta palliata. The sequence continues at coordinate 19,283 of PVKV010021078.1, forward strand.
GAGCCATTTAGATGTAGGAAATGGGGTGAGACTCTCAAATATGAATGGAGATTGCCAATACGATGGCGGATTCGGGCCCAGGGGAATCATAACCTCGTGTTTCGCACTTTGAAAGTAAAACGATCAGAAAGGCAGGAACTAAATTATGAGAACGAAGAGAGTGATCAACGCCACTGACCATATTCTCATCCCTATTCACTTTGGCAAGCCCAGAAAACTAAACAAAGCTCCTTCATTGACGTTCTGAAGCGCATAGCCTGCATGCCTTTTGCGATTAAACATGATTGCATGATTCTCTTTGCTTCCCGTATGATGCTTTCACTCTGGCCCTCCTTGATGGAGGCATGGGCGGTTTCCCCTCGCTGTCTTCCAGTTACTAAATGTCTTTGTGTAGATTTCATGGAGGTGAAGAAATAACTGCTACCATCACAAGAGGAGAGGATACCTGAGAAAGCTGTTTCCTGTCCCTCTGTTCCACGGTGAGTATGCGTGGCCAGGAGTATGCGTCAGTCATGTCAGGAAGGATGGGATAAAAACCGTTTCTCCTGGGAACCAGAGCAGAATCAGAAGACGGGAGATAACCTCATGCACCTCCTCCTCAACATTTCTCCATCACTCTTAGTTACCAACATCTCCCTATTGATTAGCTCATGCCAGAGGCTATGCAAGGGGAATGTCATAATTATTTGAGCCAACTCAGGAATAGGAGAAATTAGAATGTTAATAGCAGTGATAAAATAAAAAGTATGGATTCCAAAGTTTGATCTCATGCAAAGTAAAATAGCAGCAGAAAGTCTCAGGGAGTAAAGAGTTTTTGTCAGGTTGATGAATTCAACTTAACTTTAAGTATCCAAGTCTCCCAAAACAGGCCTTTGTAGCAAGCAGTGCAAGTTCCCCTGAATCAATATGTTTTCTCAGGGACTCTGGTGCCCTCATAAATCATCATTTGCATGACATATTTGTGCTAATAAATCTACCTTGAAGAGAGGGAGAGAAAGGAAGCTGGTTAACAATAAACCACAGATCTAAGCCATGGGGAGAAAAACATGAAACCCAGGTTTCTATGGACACACAAATTTGTGTGGCTGCAGTCAGAGTAAATGTGTTTTCTCCCCTGGGGGGCTGTGGGCTCAGGTCAGCACTGAGCGAATCTGGTGGAAGGCAACTTCCCTTTGGGATAAGTGGGGTGAGCCGCTCATGGCAGGGAGAAAAAAATGAAAGCTAAGCTGTGAGTGACCCAACTGTAAGTTCATTTGTCTTGGATTCTTCTCAATGACTTTCCAACAAGGGCAAAAATGGAGCAAGTTTATTTAGTGGTTTGGATAGAAAAGGAAGAAATAGATTACTTAGCAAACTGAAATTTCCCTCTGAACCTCAAAGGAAGGTTCAACAACCAGGGGCATTCCTAACAAGTCTGCATTAAGCTGAGAAACCAAATTGAATGATGAGTTAGTGACACCATGAAAAGCACTTTCATAGTTCCCTGACTTCATTTGTTGATTTACAGGGTAAGTTTTATCCTTTCAGGCAAAATGCTTCACAGCAAATGTAACGGATCCTTGAAGATAACAGTGGAAAAAGTATGGGCTATGGAACCAGACAGACCTGGTTCTATTTTTTATGTCCTTATGCCTACAGTGTGGGCATTGGCTTCCTGACATAGACAACAGGAAGAGTGATAGCCACTTTGTCGGGCCATTGTGAGGATGAACTGGAATAACGTATGTGTGATGGTTGATTCTAGGTATCAGCTGGACTGCACTGAGGAGTATCTGATAGCTGGTAGAGCATTATTCCTGAGTGTGTCTGTGAGGGAGTTTCCAAAAGAGACTGACATTTGAATCAGTGAGCTGAGTAAGGAAGACCCACCCTCACCCAGTGTGGGTGGGCAACGTCCAAACAGCTGAGGGACCAGATAGAACAAAAAGCAGAGGAAAGGCAAATGCTCTCTCTTTCCCCCAGAGCTGGAACATTCTTCTTCTCCTGCCCTTGGACATCAGAGATCCAGGTTCTCCTGTCTTTGGACTCTGGGACTTGCACCAGAGCACACCACTCTCCCCAGGTGATGAGGTCTTCAAACTTGGACACAGTGAAGTGAACAGCTGTCCCGCTTCTCCAGATTATAGATGGCTGGCTTATAGTGGGCCTTCTCAGCCTCTATGTGAGCCACTTCCCCTAAAATATCCCCTCGTCTGTCTATTATCTATCTGTCTATCTATCTATCTATCTATCTATCTATCTATCTATCTATCTATCCATACATCCATCCATCTATCCTATTGGTTTGTTTCTCTGGAAAACCCTGACTAATACAATATGTTAATTGAAAAAAAATCACAGACAAATAATACATAGCTTAGAACCAGACACATACATGTATTCAATGATGCTCACTTTTCTTTTCATTTTTAAATTAAAAAAAAAATCATAGAGTATGAAGGGACTTGAGTAATCACTTACTTCATCACTCCCACATTTTACAAATGACTGAAAGACATACTCTGAATTTCTAATTCTAGATCTGCCCACACCAAGCCTTTCTTTCCTAAAAAAGATTGTTGATGTCTTTGTTTCTGTTTGCCCAAACAAAACTGGCTTATAGCTAAACATTAATTTTTAAAAAAACATATAAAAATAAGAAAAATCACCATAACATCTGCATCCAGAGATAAACACTGTCTAAGTCTCGGTATGGGGAATGTAGGATCATCCCACACCAGTTTACGATAGTGTGCATGGGAAATAAATGGCCTTCTTCACATACAATAAAGAAACTAAACAAAAGTCCTTTTTGCTTTTCAGATGATGGGTGTTCTGTCTTACATCTCACTCCCTTCTGACAAGGCATCTCTTAAAAATCATTACCTGTTTTCCACATGGGAAAGCAAAGGCGGCTGTTCCCACCATCTCCTCTCCCTCCAGAAACCAGAGAGCAAAGGCCACTGTTGGCTAAACACCCCACGAGCAGACTTTGTGCTAAATTTGGAATTTATAATAAAGTTTTCAACTGAACTATTATTTTATTACAAGGTGGAAAGTATGCATTGATACTATTGCCCAAATGTTTAAATTGCTTGGCCTTGTGAACAGCCAAGTTTAAAATAAGCATCTTTGGCAAGAAAGAATCTCCTGATAAAAACCATGTGTTGAAAAGAAAACAAAAACAGAGTGAGAGCCTATGTTTTCACTCTGGGTTTGTGGACTAATAATTCATCTTTATCTATTTTATACATGAAGCCCCTATTGACCTAAAAGGAGTCCGGCCTGATTTCTGAAAAGTATAAGATTAGATCATGCAACTAGAAATAATCATATCTTTTGTATGTATTTATGGAATATGTATGTATTCATGGAATATGCATGTATTTATGGAATATGCATGTATTTACGGAAGTATGTGCAAACATTCAACATGCAAACATGTATGTGCATCTATAGATATAGAAATAAATAGATATGTATATATGCATGGTATGTGTGTGTGTATATTAAAAATGAGAGAGACAGAGAGAGAGAGAAAGCTATTGATACTTTATATAACTAAAGAAGATAGCGTTGGCCGGGCACGATGGCTCATACCTGTAATCCCAGCACACTGGGAGGCTGAAACAGTCAGATCACCTAAGGTCGAAAGTTTGAGACCAGCCTGACCAACATGGAGAAACTCCGTCTCTACTAAAAACAGAAAATTAACGGCGTGGCGGCACGTGCCTGTAATCCCAGCTACTTGGGAGGCTGAAGCAGGAGAACTGCTTGAACCTGGGAGGCAGAGTTTGTGGTAAGTCAAGATCGTGCCATTGCACTCCAGCCTGGGCAACAAAAGCAAAACTTTGTCTCAAAAAACAAGAAAAAAAGACAGCATCAAGAACTGATTTCAGGCACTTCCAGTAACTCAAAGGGATCAAGGACCAAGTGATTACCTAAAGAAGTTAGTACTTTGTACCATTTATCATGTGCCAGCTGGCACTGTAATAGCCTTATTCCATATGAAAATCCTAAGAGGTAACTCTCTAGCTTTGTTTTATAAGTGGGGAAACAGACTTAAAGAGAATTCAGCACAGTGGCAATCAACTAGAAATAATCCATACAAATTCAAACATTCTTTTCTTTCGCCTTCACCATTTTTCTCCTTTTCTGTTCTTCCTCTTGAAGGGTGGCAGAATCAGGAGGGGAAATAAGTGCCTTCAACCAGGTCAAGGAGAAAAAAGCACAAGCGTTTATTCCAAAGTGAACTGGGCAGTGGAAAAAACATTGAATCTTGCAAGAAGGTCCATATCTATAGACACTTCACAGATGAATCTATAATTTCCTGAGTGTTAGAAAGAAAACTGCTGTGACTCTTTCTTTTCCCCCAGCAGGAAGTGGTGACCCTGGCATGGGTAACTCTGTCTTCTCAGCACCCAGGAAGGGCCATTTGACACTGCTCCACTCAATATGACAATGCGATTTTCAGTATCCATCATGTAAAAGTCAGTAATAATCATTTTTTGAGTTATTCTTTATTTTAAAACAATGATTTAAATGGGAGGATAAATGTTCATTTTAAACATATACAAATTTAGTGAAAGATTTTGTTATGAACAAGAATCTGCATTTACCAAACAGAAATGTGACACTTTACTGTTTGCATCCTATGTTATTGTTTTAAATTTTAGCACCGTGCTCTCAGCGAATGACAGAAATGAAGACATTCAAGTTCTGTCTTGTCCTCTTGCCAATCACGATGATAGCATCTGGGTTTACGTCTAAATCTACGGTTTACGCACAGGAATATACGGCACCCCAGATGTAGGATAGACCAACTGCCTCTGGAGTGAGCTTGCTCTATTCCAAAGCCTATGAACTTGCTCTGAATGAAAGTGTGTCACCCATATGTGTGCAGCAGAGCCTAGGGTGGGTGCTTTAGGGCTCCACCAGAGCTAATCACCCAAAGCTGTCAAACTTCCTCACTCCAGCTCAGCTGGCTTTCTTCTTCCTGCCACCAACAAAAATTTAAAGAGGAAAATCGAATTCTTTGCAATTCTCAGTGCTTAGCCATCCTCCATGTTTGGGGAGATGTGGGCCTCTTAATGAGCTCTTTAGCTTCCACACCGACCGGGGTGATGAGAGCTGTCTGAGGCCTCACAGCCAGCATGTCTAGAAGCCAGACTAGAAACCCAGGACACTCTAACTCCAAAACCTGTGTGCTCAGCTCTGCAAAGCCCTGCAGGCTCCCCTTGGGTCTCAGAGTGGAGCACTTGGGACGTGGTCATGCTGTAAAGAGGCTTGAATGTGGACTCGGTGTGGGCCTCATGATAGAGCAGGTAGTGCGGGCAGCAGAGGGGGAAGAATGGGAACCCTTGTTGATTTCTGAAGGAAGATGAGGCTTAAGAAAGACTAAACCAATAACGGGACAGAGGATGAAATGAAGGGAAACTCGCCATTGTGAGGATGAACAGGTGATTTCTTACAAAGTTTTCTAGAAAAAAAGTAATTATTTTACTTATAAAAGAAAAATGAGGCTGGGCATAGTGGCTCACTCCTGTAACACCAGCACATTGGAAGTCTAAGGCAGGAGGATGACTTTAGCTCAGGAGTTTCAGACAGCCTGGGCAACATGGTAAGATCCTGTCTCTATAATAAATACAAAAAACTAGCCAGGCTTGGTGGTGCCCGCCTGTAGTGCCAGCTATGCCAGAGGCTGAGAGAGAATCATTTGTGCCCTAAAGGTTGAAGCTATAGTCAGCCGTGATCCTGCCACTGCACTCCAGCCTGAGCCACACAGTTAGACCTTGTCTCAAAAAAAGACAAATATGATTTCAACAGTCAACGATGACTTTGGGCAACAAACCCATGATGAAATGTCTTCCACCTTATGTCACATTTTGACTCACACCTGCCTCTCTGTGATTCACTGGATTCGAAGGAAAGCAATGAAGTCAATTAAACCCTTGTTTCCTAAAAATATAAATGCCAGGCCAGGTGCGGTGGCTCACGCCTGTAATCCCAGCACTTTGGGAGGCCGAGGCGGGCGGATCACAAGGTCAAGAGATCAAGACCATCCTGGCCAACATGGTGAAACCCTATCTCTACTAAAAATACAAAAATTAGCTAGGCATGGTGGCATGTGCCTGTAGTCCCAGCTACTCGGGAGGCTGAGGCAGGAGAATTGCTTGAACCCAGGAGGCGGAGGTTGCAGTGAGCCGAGGTCTCGCCACTTCATTCCAGCCTGGCTCCTGGTGACAGAGCGAGACTCTGTCTCAAAAAAAAATAAAATAAAATAAAAAATAAAAATATAAATGCCTATCGGTCTGCAGAACGACCTCACTCTAACTGACATACCTAGAACTCACTCAAGCTAGGGTGGGCCTCCCACCAGTCTGGAGAGAAAGACATCCCCAACCATGTTTCCTGCCTGTCTCAGAGGTGGCTCCAGCCTGTCCTTCAAAGCTGGACTCCACTTTTGGAGGAGGGTTCTCTACACTATTTTATGCTAATTATTTTTCATTTCTTCATTGTATTTGCCATTGTCTTTGTTTAATCAGGGAAACAGATTTGGGAAATAAAGTTGTATGAACCCAACAGAAAATAATTGTATCTCAGATGCGGGGTTTTAGAAAAATTGTCAATTCATCCAACTCTTTGGCTTCTTACCTCCAGCAGCACGCTGCCAATACGTGTCCACTGGGAAGCATGTTTTAAAAGACGGCAGGTAATGAAGGTGTTTTTGGCATTGAGTAAAATGTCCCCATGATGTTTCATAGTACAGTGGGTTTGAAAGCATTCCCACGGGGCACAAGGATCATCTACAACCTTCAAGTAACCTGAAATCAAGTTAAAATTGCAACAGAAGAAGCACTTGAAGGTGGAAAAGAATCCCAAAAATACAGCTTAATCCCTCATTTTACAGATGAAGAAACTGAAGCACGATGAGGTCAGCTGGCTTGCCACAGAACAAGTCAGTGCTGGGGAAGAGAATAAAGCCCAGAGGCCCTGGCTCCTGAATTCAGCCATTGTTCTAGTTCCTGAAGAAGAACAAAATTTTCTTGTATTTTATTTCACAGCTTGAAAACATAAACTATAAAATACAGTTATTTCACAGTTATAACATAAATATACTAAATATATATTTAAAATGCACTTAAACTTTTTTAAGAAAAAATATTTCCTTTACGAGCATAGTTATACTTATTAAATCACTGCATAGTATTCATTTAATCCAATAATATTAACACTGTATTTAGCTAGTTCATTAATCAATAAAAAGCAACTTTACAATGGGAAAGCCAAAGTAGGAAGGAGAAGCAATGTAAGATGTAGAATCATTTCATTCATCCACATATTTATTCATTCAACAAACAGACCTTCTCCCAGTTTTCTGTGTGCTGCCAATGAGGTAAAGACAGTGAAGCAGTTCTAAGCACATGTTTTAGTCCGGGAAACACAGCCCACAGGCCTAAGTGATTCCACCATCATGGCAGCGTCTGCAAAGTGCTGAGATACGGAAAGCAATGAAGTCCACTCAACCCTTGTTTCCTGAAATGCACCTCTGGGGAGGATCTCTGCTGTTTTTTCAGTAGTTCAGATCTATGACTCAGACATTCAACAGGTACCTCTTATTTGCCAGGTGCTAAACTTGGAGGTGAATAAAATATAGTCTCTGCTCTCGAAGGCTTGACAGCCTAGTTGGGGAGGTAAAAACTGGCAGGTAATGTGGACACTGCACGTCTCCCCAGAAGAGGCTGGATGGAGCTGTGCCTAGCAGAAAGTTCCAGAAACACTGCCTGGGAAAGCAGCAGCCCAAGTCTCCAAGAATATGGAGGAATGAGCTAGGCCATGCCTGCCTTTCCTTCAGGAAGAGTGAAAGAGCAAAAGGAGCTGTAGGTTTTCAGAAACTGGGTCACAAAATAAGAGGCATGGAGCTTGAGAAACCAGGCTGGTGAGGTGGGCAGGGGCTGGCGACAACCCCTGAAGACAACGAGGAAGCACTGAGGTTTCGGGCAGACACATGAGATTTATAACTGATACCCTCACAGAGGCGAATGGATGCACTCAAGGGAATGACAAGACAGCTTTTAAGACACAACTTTGGGGGCAAGTTGACACTGAAAAAGTTGAAGCAAGATACAGTAAGCCTATGAACCTATCAACAGAGAGAGGGAAGAAAGGCAGGGATTTTAATTTTTAAAAATTGGTGGTGATTGGGAGCATATGAAGGAGATAAAATTTGAGAAGCTCTGTTGGATTTCTCATTTGATGGGTTAGATGGCTGTTGGTACCATCAACTGAGATGGTGAAAGCAAAAGTTGGTTTGGAGCTAAGATAAAAGGTTTAGTGATTAAGTTAAACTACCGGGCAATCTTCACAATTTAATGCAATAAAGAAAAAAAGTTTGCAATCCAAATTGTTCTGTTCATTTACTATAAGTAATTATGATTATCAATAAAGTGAGGTTAATAATTGATTTTTTGGCAGCTGTTAAATGATTTACTGAGCATTCTCTATAAATGCCCAGTCTCACTGGACAGTGGCATTATCCCAGCTCAAGAGGTCTCTTCAACAAAGATCACTGGTGATGCATTGAATGAGAAGAGTCAAAATCCTGAATTACAAATTCTTCTCAGTGACACACATTTTCATACTGTAAATTTCAGAATAATCTGCATAGCTATAAACAGATCATACCTGGGTGATATGAGTCTTAGAAGCTCCTTTAAAAGTCTAGTCTCACTTTCAGTTTTCGTAACCCAGGTTCTCTGGGACGTAGGACCAGAATGGGGGGAAAGGAGGTCCGAACCAACGCCCCTACCCCGCTCCGGCCCCCAGCCTTCTAGGAATCTCTAAGTTCCAAAGGAAATATCATTTTAAATGACTCCTGGGAGTCACCAAGGCTGATCTCCTACAGGTTCACAGTCAGTCAGCTCTCCCATGGTGCCTGCGTCTCCCACAGTTATGATTTTTGCAGATATTCTCTGATATTTTGCAGACAAGCCATTTGGCCTGATTTTACTTGTAGCCTCTCACCCTACCTCAGCCAGGAGTCAGGAGGGCAGGTGAGCTCAGTGACCAATGCTGACCTGATCAAAACTGACCCTCTACTTAGATCAAGATCACTCACTTGGCTTCCTGTTCATGTGGAATGAGCTTTTCCCACATGCACCGTCCATCTGCAACAGTGAAACAAGCAAATTCTGAACCTGCTTGGCACAGGCTGCAACTCCAGCAGATCTTGGCTCAGACACTTCCAGGAGGCATTCAATGACAGCCACGGAAGGTTGTAACACCTCTCTCCTCAGCGCTGTCTCTCTTTTCTACTTACTTTATGCTTTTCAGTTTCACACTATACCCATTAACATTTCTCTATGAATTTAAATTATGCTGGGCACGGTGGCTTATGCCTAAATCCCAACACTTTGGAAGGCTGAGGTGGGCAGATCACCTGAGGTCAAGAGTTTGAGACCGATCTGGCCCACATGGCAAAACCCTGTCTCTACTAAAAATACAAAATTAGCCAGGTGTGGTGGGCATATCTCAGCTATTCAGGAGGCTGAGGCAGTAGAATTGCTTGAACCCAGGAGACAGAGGTTGCAGTGAGCTGAGATTATGCCACTGCACTCCAGCCTGGGTAACAAGAGCAAAACTCCATCTCAAAGAAAAATAAAATTATTTATTAACTTATTGTATGCTCCTCCTCTTAGGATATAAGCCCCACGGAGACAAGGATTTGGGAATGTTTTGCTCACTGCAGCGTCACCAGACCTGAGAAGCTTGCTTGGAAAGACAAAAGCTCAGTAGATATTTGTGAAGGGAATGTGCTAATTAGCAAAGATGGACTAGAGCCCCTCGGGTGATAAACACTGACACGGAGAGAGAGACAGCATCTCGGAGTTCACAGCTGCCCCTTGAGTCACTGTCTCACGGATCTCATAAGAACTCTGTTAGGTAGGCAACTTGTCTTAACCCCACCAACTTCATGAGAATTAGAAAGGCTCGCCGACTTAGCCCAGGTTCCACAGTGCTCCATAAGTATTTGGCGAAGCCACAGCTTGAATTCAGCTCTTCCAGATCCTGTCCCAGATTCACTTGTTTCCAACAACCCTACCCTAAATGACTTTGCAAATGCACGCGGCTGATAAATTCATGGCACAGCTCTGGGGCCTGGCCAGGCATGCTGGTGTGAGCTCCTCATTCCAGGGGGTCCCACAAGAAGATTCAGAACATCTCAATCGAGAGCCATCGGGGATAAAGGATATTTTCCAGAAAACGCTTTAGCAAGACACTTAGGAAACATGAGATAAAAGGAAGTATTATTTGAAATAAAGAGTTGTTTTTGATAGCACACCGCTTGTACATGTATCACTATCTTAAATTCCATTTATTACTAATATGTAGAACAAAATTTGTGGTTGGGGAAGCTCGTGCCATAGACATTGCTAGGATGCATTTGTGTTTATGTTTTAATTTCTTCCATAAACCATCAGTAACAAGATGTAACTTTCCTGCCTGACTCTGCCTCCTACCTGGGACAGTCTTCCCAGCCAGCTCTGGCCAAATCTCTCTCACAACCATCTCTCAAAATCTCATATAAATGAATGCGATTACTTGAGCTAGATCCAAGGGAATGTGGGTGGCAAGTTATTAAAAATAAAATCTTAACATTATGTTAATTTTTACCTTAGCCAACTTCACATAAATTGCCTCTATCCTTTGGAGGAGGAAGGTGAAACCTTTTTAGTGAGTAAAAGTAAGAGTCCTTAATATAAATTATTCAGCATGTTCATTTCTAGAGTGGTTGATTGGAATGAAGAGATGTATGTTTCTGTCTGGGCTTTCTCGTCCTAGAACATCTTCAGATACAAGATGTTACATCTCAATCAGATTCTTCTCCTAAATCCCGTTAATAAATTTTCTTTAAAAGTAGCGGATATAGGCTCTGTACGGTCTTTTTATAGTCGGCTGTAAAAGATTTTAGTTGTCTCTTCAATCTTTTTCCTGGTCTTTCCATTTCTAATTTCAAGGCTTAAAAGTTACTATTGAGAGCCAAAAGCAAACACAGTTAAGTCGAGGGTGAAAGATAGGGAGAGATATGGTACTGTAAATATAAATGATTGCCAGATTCGGGCTGACAGAGCTGTGTTCTCTTGTATCAGCATTTTACGACCTTGCTGAATGGAGGCAGGGTCCTCTGGTACACGCTGCTTAAGCTTGTGTTTTTATGGGGCCCTTTCACTGAAAGCACATAAACTCCACTTGCTTTCTCAGGAAGCATCCTCCATGCCTTTCCCACACAGCGCTAATAAGTCGGGTGGAGTCTGTCTTGAAAAAGAGTGGTGATTGATTCTGTGTGTGTGTGTTCAGAATCGTGAGACTGACTTCCATCAAGCTGCTCCAAGCCGGTTATGGCTCTTCCTGCAAGATATTCCGACTCCAACCCACACGGCAAGAAGGAACAAAGAGCCACCATTGAGGACGCTTCCGATGGCAGTGACGCCAGAGATGCCACCACTGATGGAGCGTGTGCACAGAGCAGACCCAGGCCCGAGCCCAGCAACACCAGAAGCCCAAACAGGTAATTCAGGGAAGGGGAGACCGGAGATCCTGCATTTTTCGGAACATATGAAGCAGGCTGTGTCTGTGCCTGTTGCCAGGCCAGCATGGATGTCTGCTCTGGTCCTGGGCACCAAGGCCCTGCCCCCTTTGTCTTTGATCACCAGGGCTCCAAGGTAGCAGGCACAAGGTTGATGCTTCTTGCTGCTGTTTAATAAATGCTTCATAGAAAATGCCCAGCCCCCTGTACAGCTGTGAGGGAAGAGCTACAGAGCTGCTACATAGCTGAGCAAAATAGGACAGAAAAAGAACCCAGCAGTGACTTCTGAGCAGGGTGGGTCTTTGCCAAAGCTGGAAACTCTAACTTCTCCAGTCTGTGTATATGGAGAACTTAGAACTTTGACAAATCCACAGTCAGCTTGAAAACAATATTCTCATTTCCTAGGTAAAGAAATCGAGTCTGAGGTTGAAGTCTCTGAGTTCGCACAGCTAGTTAATGGGAAAAGCAGCAGCGGAGCCTGACACTGACTCCAGCTTAGTTAACCCCCCTACCCCTGATTTCGGAAGGCAGTTAACCCCGCCCCATCCGCACCCCAACACTGATTTTAGGAAGCATCTGTCTCTCCTGTGTTGTGGCAAACGATGTCTTAGATATCTTCACCCACAGCACAAACCATAGCCTGCATAGAGCAGGTGCTCAGTAAATGCTTAACATATCAATCCATCGTCGAGTGGGTGGATGAATGCATAGATAAATAAATAATCAGGATAAATGTAAATGAAATGGAGTCCTAAAACTTCTAAAGTCTTATAACTCACCAAAAATACTTCTCAACTAAAACAAAGATTTTTGTCTCCTCCCTCACAGTTCACCTGAAAAAAACCAGGCGGCCAGATTCAAGATTCTATCTCCTTGCTATGCGGTGTCTATCCCCAATCTTCCCACAGCAGCCAGCTAAACACACAGTGAAACACAAACAAGGAGTGAGCAGCCATAAAAGTCACTGCGCGGGGTAATCATGGTGCCTCTGGAGGGGCGAGACTCCTGGAAGGCAGTGACCATTCCCGCTTTCTTTCTGTTCTTCGTAGGGACATATGTGAGGAACAGAGCGCTATGCACTCTGCAAAGCCTCCAGTGAAAACCCTTCTCAGCCATCTTTTAAGTGCACTCAAAATCTCATATAAATGAATGCCATTACTTGACAACAGTACCTTTCCCTGTACTGTGGAGTGACTTCCACCTCTGAAACTTCTCCCGAATGTTTTCTCCTCTCCTCTACATCCCTTCCGTCAATGTCAAGCTGACATTTTCTCTGTGTAGAAAATATGGCAACAACTCGACCTGTTTGAAAAGTCCTTCCTCTCTCTGCTTTGTCCATTACATGCTTGATTCTATCACTCTCCTACTTAAAAGCCTCCTGCAGCTGCCCGCTGCCTGCGTGAGCACCAGCCACTCTGGAACACACGGAGTGTGAATTGCAAGAAAAGGCCCAGATTTTTCTTTCCTTATTTTTTGAGACTGGAGTTTACAGGTTGAACTCTGAGCCAAACTGCCTGATTTGAAATCTCAGTTCTGCTGCCCGGAAGCTATGTGGCCTGGAGAGGGGGCAGTAAGAGGACTTCTTGGGCTGCTGTGAGGACGAAGTGGACCGATGCACCTCAAGTGCTGAGAAGCAGCCCATCACATATCCAGCCATGTGTTAGCACCAGGGGCCAGCCACTGGACGCAGAGCAGTTCTCACTGAAGGAAAGCTCATCTGCTCCAAGCCCCCGTCCGCCAGGCTAACAGAAATGGTTGTCTCGTGAATTATTGGGGCTCCTGGTCACAACCCAGGATTTTGTGAAGATGCTACGGTTGGGCATCTAGCACAGCAGCGGGCTCAGGATGTGGGCTCTGTGACTGTGCCCCGGAGCAGTCCTGCTTGGCCGCCTGCAGCCCAGATGTCCTTTCCATTGCCCCTTTGCCTGACTGCAGCCCCTGGCTTGGCTGAGGCTGGACGGCCCACCCTCCACCTCCAGTGTCTCGTTTCCCTCAATTTCTCTTCCTCAGTATTAGCTCTCTCTGCAGTCCAGCCTCCTCCCTGAGAGGCTGTGAGGGGGCAAGATTCTGGACAGGCAGAACCCCTCCCTCCCCTGAAGTTAAAATTCTATTTTGCCCAAAGTCTTTTTGATTCAAACACTTAGTTGTCTTTATGAGAAACAGGTGCAAAGTTGGGGGGGAGAAGCAAATGGTTGCTCTCTAATGTGACGATTCTACGGCAACAAAAACAAAAGCCAAGTCGGTGCCTCAAGAAATGATCTGGTCCTTTGCAGAGATGTCTGGGTTAGACTCGTGCTGCTTCCTCTAACACTCTCCCCCCACAGCAGGTCTCCTCCCCTCCGTGGGCACCATGGATCTGTACACAGCTGGGAGTCTCTCTTCCAGACTTGTCTCTCTTTCTGTGGACAGTGAACTCCTGGCTATGCTTCAAAACCTTTAGCAAATGTCCCAACCTCAGGAGAGTACTCACATTTCTTCCTACAGAATAGTTTTCTTCCTTCACGTAGATGTACCTCCAAGATTCCTGGTAGTTAAAGAAAAATAATGTTCCGTATCTTGCATGAGACTCACTGCCTAAACGAAACCAGTGAGGACCTGAAAGCACCATCATGTCTGCTGGCCCAAGCTTCTCCAGCACCTTTGCACTCAGCACTAACCAGAATGCGAGCCAGGTCTTTACACCCTTTTGTTCCTCGTTTGTACCTGATGAAACCAAATCCCTGGCCTCCTGATGCAACCAAAATTGTTAATAAATCCACTTTTTTTTTGAGAAATTCGAATTAAAACCACAATGAGATAGCATCTTACACCAGTCAGAATAGCTATTATTAAAACGTCAGAAAAACAACAGATAGTGGCAAGAATATGGACAAAAGAGAACACTTTGACCTTGTTGGTGGGAATGTAAATTAGTCCAACCTCTGTGAAAACCAGTCTGGCTATTTCTCAAACAACTAAAGATAGAACTACTGTTAAATCCAGCAATTCCACTGCCAAGTATCTACCCAAAAGAAAATAAATCATATTGAAAAAATACTTGTACTTGTATGTTTAACACAGCACTATTCACAATAGCAAAAATATGGAACCAACCTCGTGTCCATCAGGGCTGATTCAGTGAAGAAGATACAGTGTATACAGACCATGGGATACCACACAGACATAAAAATCATGAAATAATGTCTCTTGCAGCAGCATGGATGTAACTGGAGGCCGTCGTCTCTGGAAGCAGCACAAAGACAAGTACCTCTTGTTCTCGCTTGTAAGTGGGAGCTGAAGAATGTCTACACATGGACCTAAAGAGTGAAACGAAAGGCACTGGAGTCACAGGACAGGAGGGTACAGGGCTGAGAAATCAGCAAACGGTACAATGCACACTATTCAGGTGATGCTTACTCTAAAAACCCGAATTTCACCAAGATGGAATATATCCATGTAGCACAACTGCACCTGTATCCCCTAAATCTGTAAAAATAAAAAAAGTTCTTTTTAAATGTTCTGTTTTGTTACTGCGAACAGCAAGTCCACACATTCAGTCTTCACAGGGGTGAAGTTTGGAGTGTAAGAAATATGACTTCTCCTCCTGAGTCAGTTACTGACTTCCTACGTCCCCCTCCCATCTGGGCCCCTCCTCTGTGGAGCACCCAGGGGCTCTCTGTTGGATGCTCCTGTGGGGCTTTTTTGAGGAACCTACAGTGTTAATGTCTCTTTCCTTCCCTCTAGGCAAACAGCACAGTGGCTGGGTCACCTTCCCCAGGTTGCTGCATTGTTGCTGCTGTTCAGGGATAGGGTGTTTTTGTCATTTAACAGCCCCAATAAAGAAGACTCGTCTGGGCAGGATTAATGGGGGACCTTTTGTCCTACAAGGAGGTCCTCAGATTCCTTCTCCAAACAGGCGATTGTTCTGGCTACACATTAGCTGCCTGGACCTGAAAGGTAGTGGGTAGCTTGGTAGCTTTTCTTCACCCTGGGGCTCTCATTTCAGCCACTGAGCCCTGAGATCACAGGAAAATAATAGCAGGCAACACAGAAGGATCTTCTTTCTTTGAATATTTTTCCTCAGAGTCTGGGAAATAAGTAAGTTACATTTCCGCTAATTGAGTAAGAACAGTGGCCTCCATGTTTTGATGCTCTGACTTTATTCCCGCAGTGACTCTGTGACTCAGGCAGGGGAAGTGTGTCCATTCCTATTTCAGAAAGGGGAAGACTGAGGCTCCCAGGGTCTAGATCACCTGTTCAAGGGGACACACAAGATAATGAAATGGCTGGTGAGAAAAACTAGGTTGTCTAATAGTTATTGGGTTTTATTTTAATTACACCATGCTGAAATAAAAATAACTGCCTTCCCTAAGTAAAATTATTTTATGAAGAATTACTATAGTGGTAATAGTAACCTGTATTATAAATGCCTAGTACAAACCAGGTACATTCTTTACCTTGTTCTATTTCTCAAAACATTTTAGAAGGTGATATTAGAATCTGCGTTTTATAAAGCAAACATTAAATCTCAGAAGTAAAGCAACATTCTGGAAGTCTTATGAAAGAGCCCCTGCTGTCCACCGGGGAGGAGCCAAGACCCAGCACAAAGATTTCATGGCCCCTTGAACACCTGATGGCCATGTGACCCAAGCAAGCTTCTTAACTTTGCTGAGTGTGTCTTCTCCTCTGCTTAGGGCATAATAATGCCTCCCCCAACTGCCTTACGGGATTAGTTTAAGGGCTAAATCAAATTATTTAACAAGTATTCACTCAATAAACATTTATTGAGTGCCTACTGTGTGCCAGCCATCATTCTGAGCCCCAGGAGTAGAGTGGTGGACAAAATTACTATCAAACACCTGTGCCCTAGTAGATCAAATGTTCTAGTAGATAAATGAAGGAATCACCATAAAAATTTTGTTGAGATGGACATTATTCCATCGCCAAAAGGTGATGGAAAGAACATGAGGGTCCCTGAATGGATTAATGATTTACCAAATGTGGTCTATCTGCATCATTCAGCCGGGAAAAGGCATAAATTCTGACACATGCTATAATGCATATGAACCTTGAAGACATTATGTTAAGTAGAATAAGTCAGTTACACAAAGACAAGCAGTATATCAATACACCTATTTGAGGTACCTCGCGTGGTTCAGGTCGTGAAGACAGAAAGGAGAATAGTGGTTGCTGGGGACTGAGGGGACGGGAGCAGGGAATTGTTATTTAATGGGATCAGAGTTTCAGTTTGGGATGTTGAAAAGAATTGTAGAGACAAATGATAGCGACAGCTCCACAACAATGTGATTGCACTTAGTGCTACGGAGCAGTACGATTAAAAATGGTTAAGACATGTACATTACGTGTTGAGTATATTTTACTCCAATAAAAATGTTGTTGAACTTTTAAAACAAGTCAGACCTGAATACACTAAGGTACCAGCACTGTCTTCACTACTGGAAATCACTTTCCCTGTCACATCTCCCAGTTTCAGCCCTGCTTCAAGACCCAGCTGAAACGCTACCACCTTTACAAACCTTTTCTGATCCTTCCAGCCAATGTAATCCCTTCTTAAGTTACCAAATGCCATATTCCTGGACCTGCTACATCCTTCTTGAGGGCAAAATCCAAGTCTGTTATGTGTCCTAATCCTATAGCACTTAGCCTAGGACTGTGCACATAGAAGTTCCCTGATGTTTAAAGGTGAATGAACAAATGAACAAGCAGAAGTCAATTGCTATGTCTTTGCTATACATTGTAGCTTCAAGAATCCCAACAAAATTATAAATTTCAGTGAAGGCTTTCTGCAAAACCAAGACCTGAGATCAAGGTAGCTGCTATTTAAAACCAGACCCAAGAGTCAAAGACAATTATCCATCGACCAAGTACTTCAAGATGTCACTGAACATGTTTTCTTTCATTGAAGTTTCACAACAACTTTATGAAGTTCGTAATGTTATTTCCATTCCACAGCTGAGTAAAGGCTTGAGGATGTCACACAGCTTGCCCAAAGTTCAAGTACAAGCAAATGGAAAAGGCAGAATTGGAATCAAGTGACCCCACTGTTTTCTTACCTATTTTCCCATATTGCCTATTCATCTTCATAGATACAGCCAATAAAATAAAGTCTACCTGACCTTGTCCTTAGTGGCTTTCTTGAAAAGAAGGTTAGTGTTGAGCAGGGAGACCTGTGGGCATGTTCAAGAATACTTGACTGAAAGGTTAGCAGTAGTACTTGTGAAAAGCTTGCTGGCTTCTCTGCTGTGTGTGTGGGCTGTGAGGAGTAGATGGGAAGAACAGCTTCTCCATTCAATTAATTTTAGGCTCCCATTTCCTCACTTTGTGCAAATGACTGCTATTTTATCAAATTTCCTGCAATTAAAAAAAATGATCTTAAAATGTCAAGGAGTTAAAAAAAATCTTCTCAAAATGGCCTTTCCTTGTGGCAAAAATTTCTAAATCTGAAGTGTACAAAATGTTGGGTGATCAGTCCGGCAGCCAACATTGGGAGCCAAAGCTAACATTTCATTTATAGAGCAATTTCAAACTCTGTTTAGGGGACAGTGTTGCCCCAAGCAGAAAGTGACAAATGGGTTGGAAAGTTAAGAGAGTGAAAGACGTCCCTGAGCCAGAGATGGGCAGTGCTGTCCAACAAGCTAACTGGGGCAAGTGCCAACCGCCGGCCGAAAGCCAAAGGCTCTGCATTACCAATGTGGCAGCTCAACAGGGCAGACGTGCCTTGCCCTGACTCCACCATCCAAGAATGGGAGCTATTCTCAGAAAATGTCCAAGACATGGGAGAGGCCACTGGGTGGGGATTCGTTGTAAAAACCGAAAGAAGGTAACTTCAGCCTCTCACACAAATGAGTTACTATGATTTCTCCTGGAGTGCAGGAAGGAGGCCTTAAGAAGATCTTTATCTTGCCAGGAGTTCCACTCTAGCCCATTTTCCTTCTCTGAGACCAAACCAATGCTGTGATTCTGTTGGAAACCTTCAGCAAATGAGGTGTCTGGGCTTCATCACTGTTTCAGATCTTTGGTCCAAGCCTCTCACCACTGAATGCTTTCAGATTCCTTGGAAATGAATTCACACAGCAAATATTCACTGAGAAATATTATGTGTCAGTCCCTATTCTAGGCTATGGGGTTAGGGAAGTCAAGTGAGAACATGGAAAATACATACAGATATGAGTTTATAAACCCATGGGGAGGAGAGAATAAGCAAGGAAACAATACAGTAAATTAGGGTTGGAAAGCACCGCTGAAAAGAAGGCAGGTAAAGGGGTGATATGAAATATGCAAGGAGCACAGAGAGACTGGGGCTGCAGAACATTGCATGGCTCAGACGGAACAGGGCACAGAGAGACTGGGGTTGCAGAACATTGCATGGCTCACATGGAACAGGGCACAGAGAGACTGGGGCTGCAGAACATTGCATGGCTCTGATTCAGTGAAGCACAGAGAGACTGGGGCTGCAGAACTTTGCATGGCTCAGATGGAACAGGGCACAGAGAGACTGGGGCTGCAGAACATTGCATGGCTCAGATGAAACAGGGCACAGAGAGACTGGGGCTGCAGAACATTGCATGGCTCAGATGGAACAGGGCACAGAGAGACTGGGGCTGCAGAACATTGCATGGCTC
>PVKV010021079.1:0-38366 GCA_004027835.1 Alouatta palliata
TGATAGACTGGACAGGGAAAATGTGGCACATATACACCATGGAATATTATGCAGCCATCAAAAACGATGAGTTTGCATCCTTTGTAGGGACATGGATGAACCTGGAAACCATCATTCTCAGCAAACTGACACAAGAACAGAAAATCAAACACCGCATGTTCTCACTCATAGGCGGGTGTTGAACAATGAGAACACATGGACACAGGGAGGGGAGCATCTCACACTGGGGTCTGTCGGCGGAGGAAATAGGGGAGGGACTGCAGAGGGTGGGGAGTTGGGGAGAGATAGCATGGGGAGAAATGTCAGATATAGGTGATGGGGAGGAAGGCAGCAAATCACACTGCCATGTGTGTACCTATGCAACAATCTTGAATGTTCTTCACATGTACCCCAAAACCTAAAATGCAATTAAAAAAAAAATTGAAGTCATGGTGATAGAAAGTAGAATGGCTACCAGAAACTGATAGAGATTGTTGAAGGACACACCAAAGATTACTTAGAAGAATAAATCAGACCTACTACTTGCTTGCAGAACAGGATGAGTAAAGAATAATTGTACATTTTAAAATAAGTAAAAATATATCATTAGATTATTTGTAACATAAAATAATTCTTGAGGTGATGGATACCTTACACAGCCTAATGTCTTTATTACATATTGCATGTCTGTATCAAAATATCTAATGTAACCCATAAAGATATACACCTGATATGTACTCACAAAAAATAAATTTAAAAAATAGGCAAAGGAAGGAGTTCCTCTACTGGCAGGGAAATGATATAGATCATCATGATGACATAAGGTTTTTAATCACACAGGGAAGTAGGGAAGAAAAGATTTGGAAATGAAGACATTCACAAGGGAAGTGAGTAGTGTTTTGTTGTTGTTAGCAGAAAATCATAAAGAAAAAATTTCAGCCAAGTAACCAGGGACTCAAATGGTAGTCTGGGTTCCCAGTAATGTGCTGGGAACGTTTTTATAAAAAATGCAAATCAGAGCTTGATTTATAGTTTTGTGGATTGTCTAGAGCAGAGGTCAGCAATCTATAGACTACAGGCCAAATTTGGCTTGTAACTTTGTCTTCTAAAGGCCTCAAGTTAAAAATGATATTTACATTTTATAGGGCTATTTAACACAAACAAAAAAGTAAAAGGAAGGATAAGCAACAGAACCACAGGTGTCTCACAAAGTGAAAAGTGTTAAAAAGAAACTCCCCATTTCTTTATAGAAAATGTTTGCTGATCCAGGTCTAGATTATCAAAAGTGATAAAGAAATATTAAGAGTGCAGCTTAGATGTCACCATGTATCAGTCTATAACTGTTACATGATGATTAGTACAAATAAAGGAAGAAATATATTTCCAATATTTAAAAACTATTATCTGGTTCAGCAAAATAGTTGTTTATGTCACAGGCAAATGATTGTTTTTGCAGTTTTACTTTTGCCTTATTTGTTAACCAGCCATAAAGAAACCTATCAACTAGCATTCAGGTTGAAAATATAATTGGGGATCCAACAGTCAAGAAGTTATCAGCACATCACTACGGTTACCACCCAGCCAATTGGCTTAGACCCGAAAATACGCTGTTGGAAGGCAAGGGGACTCTAAAATATGTGGTAGAATCTGATATAATGAATATCATGTGTGATCTCACGATTCACTGCCTTAGTGGGGACTTATGGCTTGCTCATTAATCCTCCTGTTATAAGCATCCTTCTTGGAAATGTGACTGGTCATGACCTGGAAGGGGTAACGGGATGGAAGGAATTTCCTGAAATGTACAGACTATACCACAGGCTGATAGTGCCACACCCAAACCCTTCATAAATTGCAACATATACTGCAGCGGATTTCCAATTGTCAGCATCTTCTTTGTGCCTAAGAATGTTTGTCCACCATTGATGACGATCAGCACATGACAGCTCTTACGTGCCTGGAAATGAATAGCCCTGGGATCATTCCACAACCAGTGACTGAAAGGAGTCATATAAAAGCTCAGCACACCCATACATCCAGTGAGACAATTCTGAGACATGTAATTTACAACATTTTCTAGAATTTCCCTCTGGGTTTAAGCTCTAGTTACCCACAGAGGATGTTGACTAAATAAGACATCCTTCAGTGACTGCTTCCTTTCATTGTTTTAAATCCCCAGTCCCTGGGCATTGTTCCTTGTGCCTATCTCTTTTCTCAGAACCTCTTTTCTTTGTAACCCAAACTGAAACAGCTCGTAGCAACTCACAAACTCCCAAGTACTAATGCTATCTTCATTATTTTTTAAAGTGCTATAAGCCATGACGAGGAGAGAGAAAAAAAATGCTCTGGTCCTTCACTGGTGTTTCTCTGATTTGAAAAGCAAAGTGAAGTGAAGTGAATACATTTTCTGTTAAATTATATATTATTAATTAGTATAATTTTTATTTAATTATTTGACAGATCATTAGGAAAAATCTCTGATGAATAGAAGAAAATGAAAAGCACTACGGCTAGAACTGGGCAAAATCTTCTCGTTAGTATATCTATATCTACCATTCTGAGCTATAAAGTAATAAATAAGGTTTTTCCTTACTATTTTTGTTGTGAGCATTAAATATATAACTAAAGAGGCAGAGGAAATAGAAGTATACATTTTTCCAAATGGCAGAGAAGCATAAAAAATTCTCTAGGTTATTATTTCCTAAAAGGTGCTCCATGGAAACACTTGTCTTTCCATAGCTCTTAAAAAATAGTAAATTTAAATCGTGCATTTACAGACCACACGAAATGCTGTCATTTACCTCCACCTTATTCACCCCAGCCCTTCCCTTGTAGATTCACAATGCAAATGTAAAAATTCTATTTTAATAAGTTTCTTTTTTTCTTAAATGTTGTTTTATTTAGTATTCTTCTCACTTATTTTATAAATGATTTGTAAATGCGTATATGTATTATGTGTTAAAGCACGTAAGATATAAACTACCGAAAACATTGTTCTTAGTAGTCAAATGTCAGGATTCAAGTAAATCTCATTAATGAGATGTCTTACCTCAAATGCCATTCTTCTGTATATTTTATTTATTTAACCTAATTTATCAAGGATGACAAACTATATATTAAGTCCACATACTTGCCTATAATAAACATAAGACCCTATATTGATTATTTATTAGTATCTAATACCTTTAAGGTGTCAAACAGTTTTTAAATACATTAAATAATAAACAGGTGTTATCTGAGTCACCTCAAAAACTTATTTATATGAAGCAACATAAAAAACAACTTTAAGGCCGGGCGCGGTGGCTCATGCCTGTAATCCCAACACTTTGGGAGGCCGAGGTGGGCGGATCACAAGGTCAAGAGATCAAGACCATCCTGGCCAACACGGTGAAACCCTGTCTCTACTAAAAATACAAAAATTAGCTGGGTGTGGTGGCATGCACCTGTAGTCCCAGCTACTTGGGAGGCTGAGGCAGGAGAATTGCTTGAACCCGGGAAGGCGGAGGTTGCAGTGAGCTGAGATCATGCTAGCTTATTTCCTTACCATACATAACTTGAAATTTTAGAACAAAGCAAGATTAAGGTAGAATTGTTAGAGTAATGTTACCATACATAATTACATTCCAAGCATCAATCTCTAAAATAAAAGTGTAATACAATTTTATAAAAAACAACATAGGCATAAATTTGATCATTTTCCAATTCCCCTGAATTATTATGTTAATAATGACTACATTACATTAATTACGTCACATTAATAGTAGTTCATTTTTTGATGTTTGTGCCATTCTTTATTTACTCATATTTGTCTGCCCCATAGCACAATTCAAACTACAATTTGCCTAGATATAAAGTGAACTTTCTTCAAAGGCCCAGCAATCTTCTTGTTAATGTAGCTTGGAATTTCAAGGGCATACCTGATATAACAATGTGTTGTCATAAATATTTCTGACATTTATTCATTGTACTTCCTTTAAAAGCAAGTTAATATTTCAAAAATAAATTAATAGTAACATCATTTCTCAGCTCAGTTATAAAATATGCTAATGTGTCAGACATTCTTAATGCATCAAGATTGGCTGGGGACTACTGTAGCCTAAGTAAAAAGAATTTTAAAAAGCGGTATTCCATGGTGAATAATTTAACCATATGGTCATTTGGCTTTGATTTAATTCAGCCATAGATGTTAGGAATTTTATGATGTACCTAGACTAGATCTACTCCTTCTAAAAAGGACATTTTACAGAAAAGGAGATATAAATAGTATGAAAACTTCATTTATTATATTTCTTTTAAAATTTTACTCTGGTCTTTTCAAACTCTCCAAGGAAGCATATTTCCTTTGGTACATTAGGAGTGACTTACTCAATTCATCCCAAATCTGAGAGTACTGACACCATTAATGTGTAGGAATTATATTTTGGATGAACTTTGCTAAATCAGGAATTATCAGGGAAATTTCTCACAATTAAACTTTAATTATGCCCAGATACCAAAGAGAAACAGAGAGGCAGAAAGAGAGAGAGAGTATGTGTATGTGTGTGTGCTTCTGGAGTATAAAACTCCTGCACTGATTAACTAAAGCCTACAATCTCTTCAAGTTCATTTTGAAAAAATCCAACATTGGGTACTTAAAATATGTGCGTATGTGTATTAAAATACACATGTACATATAGCATGAGTATGTGTGTCTACACTAATGCATACCAATTCTTCTGGCATTAGCAATTTTGTTTTTCAACAAGGGGAGAGTTATGCCCCTGATTAAATATTCACTTAATCTGGTTGCCCATGTTAAATCGATATGTTCATGAATAGGCAGTGTGAAGAAAACCTGAGGCTTGCTATGTATACCCCTGAGAAATGAAAGCAGATCAGGATCTCAGTGATGACAGCTGAAGTTTCATGAGTATGATTTGACAAAAAGTAGACTGAGACGTTTATGGATTCTATTCACTTTCTGTGTTTAAAAGGTAGCCATCCATGTATGCCTGTACATAGGATATGTCACTTCTTTGGGCATTTGTGTCTTTATAAAATGGGAATAACAATTCTTCCCTTATGTTCTTTGTGATTTTGTGTCAAGAGTGATGGTAATTGAAAATATTTCTACAAATATAAAGTTTTGTAATTCCTTCTATGTTTGTACCTGACAGTATGTGTCACCAAAATCTGTCAGGGCTGCATGAGATTGTATGTAATAATAAACTGAAGCAAAGAAAATGAATTAAAGAGATATAAAATGGAATTACAAATTAGAGAAAATGTGAAGTGCATTTTTAAACTGACACAAATGAAAAACAGTGGCACAAGTGAAGATTCAGTGTAGGCCTCAATGTTCTGTGGTCTGCGTTATAACCTTGCACAGCCTTCCAAACAGCGCCAAAGAATCACAGGGGGTGAATATCACATCCTAAGAATTAGCATGTTAATTATATATTTAATTGAAGCAATATGATGCTTTATCATCTTTTAAACTATCATTGCTAGTGGAATCCATTTAGCCAATCAACAAAGATCAATAGTCATTTTAGGTAAAACATTTTGCTAATTCTTTCTAAAAACTATTCTGAAACTGCAATTTACAAACTTCCTTGTCCTGTTAATTCACTTCATGTTATGTCTTCCTGCTGGTGTTCATTTTCACTGCCTTCACTGTCAGATAGGTGTTTCTTCTCTAATTGCCACCAATGTCACTCTATTCACAAGGTGACACTTGCAATAGCAGCTTTGTCACCTAAATCAGTGTGAGCATTGTCTCTGTTGACCAGTACGTGAGCAGCTGCCATCTACTTCTCTGATTGCTTGGTCCCAATTAAGAAGTTTTTGCTCAAATTAAATTTAGTCCACTGCATTCAGGCTTCAATAAGGGGAGGAGTTGTCAGAATTGCTTGATTAGATAAAAATGTACTTTCGTTACTCTTTTTATATCCCTGTCTTATTAATTCTATTTCTTGTTAATAGACCATCTTTTTATTTTTCTATGTATTGTTTGAATTAAGTTTATTCTTTATTCTGATATTCATGGAACATATATGGAACCAGTTAGTTTTGAAGTGTAGAGAAGGAAGAAACAGAAGAGTGATATATTAAGCATTACCCTTCAGAGATACAGGGCAGTCATTATTTTCACGAGAATCCCCCAAAATTCCAAGTGCAATATTCTTTTTGCCTTTATTATTGCTTTTATATAAATCATACCTTGGCTTAATTCTGATTTTTCTGCATTGTAACTTCATGATCCTCAGCAGGTCATTTAACCTCTTAAACATTTCTAATCATTAAGCTAGCCACATAGCTTTCAAGAGTTTGCATCATGAGATTTATTTTTACGTACTCATTACTTGATTACATTGATTCCTATGTTTACTCCTTATTACAGGATAAACTGTAACACCAAATGGCCAGATTTGCTTGTTTAACTTTACATTTCTAGTACCTACCACTATGCCCGTAACATAGCAGATACTCAGTGCATATTTCAAAGACTATCCGAAAGATTCTGCATTATCTGTGCCAAAAAAGAGAACAATCATACTAAGAAGTAGGTAATTTGATATTATAAGTTCCTGTTCTAGTGATTAAATACTGCTGCTACCAGCATCCCGAATATATGTGACCGATTTGAACACCAGAGAACTGACTGGAGTCGAACAATAGTCTGACCTGTAAATCACTAAATTAAAATCATCCATCAACTCAGGAGATAAAGTTTATATTTCTTTTTAAATACGTTTAACTTGCCTGGGTGCACACAGTATACAAATCATCTAATAGTTTTAGATCCCCTCCAGTTAGGTGTCTCTAATCCCGGTTAAAAACTGTTGGAATCCCGGGTTACTAGCTATTTTTTCTTCTTTTGGTACTTTATAGACATTGTTGCTCCAGCCTCTTTTGCTTGCATTGTTTCCAATGAGAAAATTAATATCATCTTTATCATTTTTCCACTGTATGTACCATGGATTTCTCCCAGTTTTCAAGTCTTTCTCTTTATTACTGGTTTTGAGCACTGTGATTATGGTGTAATTTTCTTTTTCTTTAAAGTACATTCAGTACTTGAATATTTAGGCTTATTATTTTATCAAACTTAGAAAAAATGGCATTAATTTTATTTAAATGTTTTTCTGCACATCTTACTCTCTCCTCCAGGGACGCCTATTGCACATATATTAGGTATTTAAAACTGCCTCATAACTCAGGTTATTATGTTTAAGACATTTTTTGTATTTTTGTGTGTTTAATTTTAGATATTTTCTATTGCTTTCGGTTCAAGTCCACTAATATATTATTTTTTTCTGAAATGACTAATCTGCTGTTGATTCCATGTACTGTGTTTTTCATCTCAGTGCAGTTTTAATCTCTAGAAGTTATATTTGATTCTTTTTGAATTTTTCATGTCTCTATACAATATGTGCCATCTTTGTTTTTATGATATGGACTAGAGTTACAGTAACTCTATTCTTGTGGGTTAAAGCAGTGATTAGCTCTCCTGCCAGGTTACCCAAGATGGTGGGAAACTGGTTGTCATTTTGATCTCACTTTTTCCAGTGTAGAAACAATAAGTTGGTAGAAAATTGTTGTGCACCTGGTGCCTGGTAGAATGGGGAGAGGAGGGTTGTAAATGTAAAAGTCTGATTATTTCACTGTCTGTTCAAATTTTTTTTCACTTCTGTGTCCTTAAAAACTATCTCACCTTCATATTTGAGATCGAGGATATTTCTGTTGATATTCTTGGTACTGTATGCTTGTTTGTGATTTTCTGTTGAAGGAGAGTGAAGCCAGCTTGCTACTACAAAATAGTTTTTCATCTGGAAGACCAACACTGGAGTTTCCATGTATACAAAGCAAGTATTAATCAATCTAAAGAGAGAGACAGAATGCAATACAGTAATAGTGGGGACTTAAACACCTCACAGTAATGGTCAGATCATTCAGAAAGTCAGCAGGAATACGTCATAGTTAAACTTAGTGTAAACTAGATCTAATAGGTCCAATGGACATTTACAGGATGTCTCACCAATCTGCTAGAGAATAAACATTCTTCTCATCAGTACATGGAACATTCTGCAGAACAGACCATATTTTAAGTCACAAAACTATTCTGAACATTTTAAAAGTAGAAATCATATCATGTGTCTTTGCAGACCACAGTAGAATAAATCAAGAAATCAATAACAAGAAGAACCTTGGAAAATTCACAAACACAAGACAATTAAAAAATATGCCCCTGATTAATCAATGGGCCAGTTAAAAAGTAGAAAACAATTTAAAAAATTTATTCAAACAAATAAAAATGGAAATACTACATACCAAAATCTATGTGATACAGCAAAAGCAGCACTAAGAGGGAAGTTCATAGCAATAAATACATATATATGTAGAAAGATTCAAATAAACAACCTAACAATGCACCTAAAACAACTTGAAAAACAAGGACAAACCAAACCTAAAATTAGTAAAAGGAAAAAAAAAATCGTAAAGACCAGAGCAGAAATAAATGAAATTTAAAAAAATACAGAAGACAACATAACACAAAGTCAGTCTTCCAAAAAAATAAACAAAAATGATAAATCTTTAGCTAGGCTAAGAGAGACAGAAACAAAGAGAGACAGAGAGAAAGAAAGACCCAAATAAATAACATTGTAAATGAAAAGATAACAACCAACACCTCAGAAATACAAAGAATCGTTAGAAACGATTGTACACCAACAAACTGGAAAACCTAGAAGAAATAAACATGTTTTTGCACTCTTACAATCTAACACAATTGAACCATAAAGAAACAGAAAATCTCAGTAAACCAGTAATGGGTAATAAGATAAAATCCATAATAATATCTCTCCTCAAAGAAAAGACTAGGATCTGATGGCTTCAACTGCAATATTCTACCAAATATTTAAAGAAGAATTAATACCAATTCGACTCAAAATCTTCGAAAACATTGAGGAAGAAACAGCACTTGCAAACCCAACCTATGAGGCCAGTATTACCCTGATACCAAAACAGACAAAGACACAATTAAAGAAGAAAAGTGTAGGTCAATATCACTGATGAACATTTATACAAAATACAAATATAAAAATGTGGTATGTTGAAAACTAATAAAAAGGAATGCTTCAAAATAAGAGAGTATCCAAGTACATTGAGAGTTGCTAAAAGGCTAAATCATTATCTTTCAGTCTGGCATACTAGAGGTCACTGGTGACCTTAACAGGACACTTTTCAGTGGAGTAATTCATTAATTTATTCAAGAAATATTGCAATGTGAACACTGCATATGAGATATTCTTTAACTTGTATTGAGTGTGGTGAAAAAGAAAAATCTCTGCCCCTTGGAATTTACTTTCTAATAGCAAGGGAATGACAATAAGTAAGTAAGTAAAATATAAACTACATCACATTATGATAAGTGTTATAAAGAAAAACAACAAAAAAGGAGTTAGTGAACACAATTTCACTTGGGATGAAAATGTTGGCAACATTAAGAAGGTAATTTTTGAGCAAAAACCTAGAAAAAAGGTGGAAATAGCTAAGATACTCCCCTCTCCCACAAAATTGCTTCTGAAGAGATTAGGAAATTGAAACTATAATAGAATTTTTTCCTGATTTGTGTACATTTAATGGGTACACATGCAGTTTTGCTACATGAATATATTGCATAGTGGTGAAGTCTGGGTATAACCATCACCAGAACACTGCACGTTCTACCCATCAAGTATTTTCTCAACCCTCACCTCTCTCCACTTGCCACCCTTCTGATTCTGCAATCACTATTATTCCATACTCTATGTCCATTTGTACACATTATTTAGCTCCCACTTATAAATCAGAACGTGGTACTGGACTTTTGTTTCTGAGTTGTTTCACTGAAGATAATGGTCTTCAGTTCCATCCATGTTGCTGCAAAAGACATGATTTCATGCTATTTATGGCTGAATAGTATTCTATTGTATACATATCACATTTCCTTCCTTCCTTCCTTCCTCCCTGCCTCCCTCCCTCCCTCCTTCCTTCCTTCCTTCTCTCTCTCTCTCTCTCTGAAA
The DNA here is from genome assembly GCA_004027835.1 of Alouatta palliata. Classification (NCBI taxonomy): domain Eukaryota; kingdom Metazoa; phylum Chordata; class Mammalia; order Primates; family Atelidae; genus Alouatta; species Alouatta palliata. The sequence continues at coordinate 10,023 of PVKV010021079.1, forward strand.
TAGGGTCTCACCTTGTTGCCCAGGCTGCAGTGCAATGGCATGACCATGGCTCACTGCAGCTTTGACCTCCTGGGCCCAAGTGATCCTCCTACCTCAGCCTCCCAAGTAGCTGGGACCATAGGCATGTGACATGATGGCCAGATTTTTAAAAATCTTTTTGTAGAGATAGCATCTCTGTATGTTACCTGGGCTGGTCCCGAACTTCTGGGTTCAAGGGATTCCATGCCTTGGCCTCCCAAAGTGCTGGGATTGCAGGCATGAGCCACCATGCCTAGCTATTCCACATTTTATTTATCCAATCATCCATTGATGAACACAGGTGGGTTACATATCTTTGCTATGGTAAATAGTGCTGTGATAAATATAAAAGTGTAGGTATCTTTTTGATATAATGCTTTCTATTCCTTTGGGTATAAACTCATTGTAAGATTGCTGACTCAAAGGGTAGTTCTATTTTTGGTAATCTGAATAATCACCATACTGTTTTCCATAGAGATCGTACTAATTTAAATCCCCACAAAGACTGTGAAAATGCCCCTTTTACCCTTATCTTTGCCAATATTTATTATTTTTGTCTTTTTCATAATAGTCATTCTGACTAGTGTACGATGACATAGCATTATGCTTTTAATTTGCATTTTGCTGATGATTAGTGACATTGAATATTTATTCATATGCTTGTTGGACATTTGTATATTTTCTTTTCAAAAATACATGTTCATGTCCTTTATCTACATTTTAATGGGATTATTTGGGGCTTTTCTGTTGAGCTGTTTTGCTAGAGTAAGCAAATAGCCAGAAATTTGCAGGCAAGGGAGCCCCTGGGGAAAGAAGTCTTAGAGACACTGCCCACTAATAGCATGCCCACTGACAGTCAGCAAATAAGGCAACAGCCACACTGGCTACTCTGGCCTCACGGTTGGGTGCCTCTAGCCCTAAAGTGGATTTATGAAGCCTTCCCTTGAGATAACCATGGTAGGGACTTCTGCTAATGAGCATCCTCACTCCTGCAGTAACTCACCCTACAGCAGCCTTCTGCTCAGATTTTTGCATATGGTGAGAGATAGGGGTCCACTTTCATTCTTCTGTATGTAGCATTCCAATTTTCCCAGCACCCTTTATTGAAAAGGGTGTCCTTTCTCCAGTAAAAAACACACTCCTGGGTGGAGACGTTAAATGCTAATGAGACTTTAAATGCTAATGTGACATGTGTACTAGCATGTACCACCACAGAGCATGTGCGCTCAAAGGGACTGCCTAAAACGTGATTGCAAATGACAACTCCTCACACACTTCAGAATAATTATGTAAGAATGCCACAGAGTCTCCCAGTACTGGCTACTGCTTGCTCATTCTCTCCAGCAGCCAATTCTGATTCATCTTTCAGAGGGTGCTGTCTCTTTAAATAAGCACTGCTACTGTTATTTTTCCAGTTGGACCAGCCCAGAGCTGTATTCCAGCCAGGTCAACCAGCCCTCTCTTGCAAATAATTTATCTTCCTTCAATAATCTCTGCTACGTAACCCTTGCTGTGTGTCTCTTTGGCTGAAATCTTTCTTCCAAGAAGACAAGAACCCAGGATTCTTGCACTTCCCAGTAACAGTTTGAGTTTCTTGTAAAACCTGAATATCAATCCCCTGCCACATGAATAGCTTGCAGATATGTTCTACCATGATAGCGGTTGTCTGTTCACTCTTTCGATCACTTCTTTTGTTCTATAGAAGCTTTTTAGTTTTCCTTTGGATATAAACTCATAGTGAGATTCCTGAATCAAATCATTGTGAGATTGCTTAGTTATATTTTTTAGAAAAAATATAACAATGTTAACATTTGTCTATTTTTGTTTTAGTTATTTATGCTTTTGAGATTCAGGCATGAATTTGTGGCCTAGACCAATGTCCAGAAGAGCTTTCCCCAGACTTTCTTCCAGTATTTTCATAGTTTCAGGTCTTACATTTAAGTCCTTGATCCATCTTGAGTTGATTTTTGTATATGGTGAGAGATAGGGGTCGACTTTCATTCTTCTGCATGTGGCATTCCAATTTTCCCAGCACCGTTTATTGGAAAGGGTGTCCTTTCTCCAGTGTATGTCTTTGCTGACTTTGTGGAAGATCAACTCACTATAGATAAGTGGCTTTATTTCTGGCTTCTCTATTATGTTCCATTGATCTATGTGTCTATTTTTATACCAGTACTATTTTGTTTTCATTGCTATATTCTTGAGTATAATTGAGTTCAGGTAATGTGATGCCTCTGGCTTTGTTCTTTTTCATAGGCTTGCTTTGGCTATTTAGGCTCTGCTTTGGCTCCATATAAATTTAGGATTTTTTTTTCTAATTCTTTGAAAGCTATTGGCGTTTTTATAAAAACTGCATTGAACCTGTAGATGATTGCTTTGAGCAGTATGGTCATTTTAACAATATTAATTTCGTCAATACATGGGCATGGGAACTGAATTTTTGTTCATGTCATTTTCAATTTATGTCATCAGTGTTTTGTAGTTTTCCATATAGAGAACTTCATTTACCTCCTTCGTAAAATTTATTCCTGGGTATTCTGTTTCATTATGCTGTTGTAAATGGGATTGTCTTCTTGATTTGGTTCTCAGCTTGATTGTTATTAGTGTTTAGAAATGTCACTGATTTTTGTAAACTGACACTGTATGCTGAAATTTTACATTTGCTTATCAACTGCAAGAGGTTTTGGAGGAATCTGTGGGGTTTTCCAGGTATAAGACCATATCATCAGCAAACAGAGATAATTTGACTTCCCCTTTTCCAATTTATATTTATTTCTCTTGCCTGATTGCCCCCACTAGGACATTCAGTACTATGTTGAATAGGAGTGGTGAAAGCAGGCATCTTTGTCTTACTGAAGTTCTTCAGGGGATTTCTTTCAACTTTTCACTGTTCAGTATGATGTTGGTTGTAGGTCTGTCATATATTGCCTTTATTGTTTTGAGATACTTTTTTTCTATGCCTAGTTTGTTGAAGGTTTTTAATTATGAAGGAGTGCCAAATTTTCTAAAATTCTTCTTCTCGATCTATTCAGATAGTCATATGTTTTGTTAAATTCTGTCTATGTGGCGAATCACATTGATTGCTATGCATAGGTTGAACCATCGTTACATCCCTGTAATACAACCTATGTGATCATGGTGTATTATCACCTTACGTACTTTTAGACTTGGCTTGCTAGCATTTTGTTGAGGATTTTTGCATGTATGATCATCACGGATATTGGTGTCTAGCTTTGTTTTGTTTTTTAATTGCTGTGTCCTTGTTTGGCTTTGGTAACAGGATGATACTGGCTTTGTAGGATGAGTTAGGGAGGATTCATTCCCCCTCAATTTTTTGGAACAGTTTCAGGATTGGCACTAGCTTTTCTTTGTACCTCTGAATTGCATTTGACTCTGAATCCATCTGGCCTTGTGCTTTTTTGTCGTTGTTGGGAGATTTAAAATTACTGATTCAACGTCACTACTCATTATTGGTCTGTTCAAAATTGCTATGTCTTTCTGGTTCAACGGGAATTTGTATGTTTCCAAAAAGTTATCCATTTCCTCTAGGTTTTCTAGTTTGCAACCGTTTAGTTCTTCACAATAGTCTCTGATGATCTTTTGTATTTTTTTGGTATTAGTTGTAATCTCTCCTTTTCCATTTATGGAAACACACACACACACAAAACAACTAATTTGGTTGGCATGCAACAGTGTGAAGTACACTAGACTGGTTGGTCTAGTTAAGGTGTGTATCCCTATTCTCATAGCTAATCCACAGTTACATGGTCAAAAAATAACAATAGGTTTCTTCAGAAAGAATGACTGCAATAATGAAGCTATTAATTATGAGGGTACACTTCAGGTGCATTTAGGAGGTATACATTTTGAAATTCATTATTATGAAGAAATGTTATTCATACGCTGAAGCAAATACTCCTAGAAAATAAGATTCAACAGTTGATTGAATGTATAAATGGGACAAATAAAATTTGGTATTATAAATATGACTTATATTAAAAATTAAATTTATATTTAAACAAATCAAGATAATAATGGAAAAGAAAAGGTAAGTTGAACACTGCAGAGTTTAAAGGCAATGTGTAAATACATTTGGCAACACTTTAATTTCATGATGGAGAGAGATACCCTGAGAGTGTAAGCTACCTGATATAATACTAAGGTGAGGATTAGACCTGTATACTTGATATGCAGACAATATTCACTTTATCCTACACAAAGCTCAAAAATTTTACTTTGCACGTGTTTAGGTGAAAGTGCTATTACTTAATATATGTTTTAATTGAGGCAGTTTAATAGAGATCCTGTTTTCTTCTAATTGGTGTAAACACTTTTACTAAGAAAACTGTTATACCCCTTTAATCTCACCACACCTACATCAGGTACCAACCAATCCATGAAATGGTTTAGTTTTCAATATGCTGAAAAGTGCTTAAGTAGCAATTTTAACCACGTGAAACTATTAAGGACTTTTATATTTTATTCTGATGTTGTATTAATAAATTAATATATCTGTAACTATTTTTGACATTTCGGACACACATAAAAAAACAACAAATAAAATAGAGAATCTAAATTTTTAAGATATGAATTTTTTTTAAAAAAAAAAGGTTTGTACTGTGAAAATTATTTTATAATGAAAATTTGGGCTTACCGACAAAATGTTTTAGAAAAAAATATTTGATTCATCTAAAAGGATACAATTCATAGAGAAAACAAGAAAAAGCTAATGAATAAAAATACAACCCATAGTAATATACTTTATATAATTTTTAGCTATACCTGCTGTAATGGAAATATATTTTAAATTCCAGACTTAAAAGATGACTCAAATAATCAGTTATCATTATAAAGCATAAAATGTAAAGAATAACTAATTCATTTAAACATTAATCTGATTATTTAAAAAATTTCACTTATCTCAAATATTTATGTATAGATATGAATATATTAGAGAAAATGTTATTTGACTTTGTATTTAATTAGTCTTTTGGGAATACTGTGGCCCAAACAGTCATTTTGAGATATTGTGGACTGAAAAATTAACAGTGCTGATGTAAACTTTTAAAAAATTAAAGTAATTATTCTCTCATGTTGTAAAAATTTTAGAAATTATACTACTGGAGTTCTTAGAGAACTATTAAAATATTTTTCCAGTATAACATTTATGTATTAATTATACAAAATATAAAAATAACATTAAATATCCTCCCTTATTTATTTCTACAATATATTTTCACATTATTTTTAATTTTAAATCTTTTTTCATAAGTGTATATTTTAGAAGGTACCCGAAAAGAGCTTTTCTTAAGAATGCATTTTTTAAATATTAAACTATACATTCAGTGTTTTATAAATGCACATTTATCTGGTTTACTAAGGTATTAATAAATATATTACATAAAGTATTGAAGTATTATTTATTTTTTTAGATTAGTTTTAGATTTACAGAAAAACTGTGAAGATAGTGCAAAGGTCCCATATAACTTATATCCATTTCCTCTTTTTTTTTTTTTTTTTTTTTTTTTTTGAGACAGAGTCTTGCTCTGTTACCCAGGTTGGAGTGCAGTGGCATGATATCTACCCACTGAAACCTCAGCTTCCTGGGTTCAAGCGATCCTGCCTCAGCCTCCCGAGGAGCTGGGACTACAGGCACGCACCACCACGCCCAGCTAATGTTTTGTATTTTTAGTAGAGACAGGGTTTCACCATGTTGTTCAGGATGGTCTCGATCTCCCAACCTCATGATCCGCCTGCTTCAGCCTCGCAAAGTGCTGGGATTACAGGCGTGAGCCACCGTCCCTGGCTTTCTCCTACTTTTAACATCTTATATCAGTATGGTACATTTCTCACCAATAACGAACTACTATTGATACATTATTTTTAACTGAAGTTTGTACTTCTTTCTGATTTATCTATTTACATGTTTATAGTTTCAACCTAATGTTCTTTTTTGTTCCAAGAGTGTCTCCAGCATATTGTTCTGTTTGCTAAGGCTCCTCCTGGCTGAAACAGTGCATAATTATTTCTAAAATTAGTATTTCATTCCTAGAAATTGTAAGTGTTCACAAACTATATCTCTCTCCCTCTGTCTCTCTTTCTCTCTCCTCCTCTCTCTGTCAATGGAGTCTACAGCAGCCCCACAAAATGTTACCAATATTAAATGTGTAGCTTGGCTTACTTAATTTTTGAGATGAAGTGGCAAGTTATTGTACAATATACGTATGTTAACATATTTGGTAATTGCACACCATTTTATTTAATTGGTTACATTCCAAAGTTGTTTTCTAAGTGAATCAATAATTCAAATATTTATTGCTCTATCAGTCATGTTAGGCTAAGATAGATTGTAGCAACAACCTGCTCCAAAATGTTAATGGCTTATAACAACAAGTGTTTAATTCTCATTCATTTGGCATGCCTCTTGTGATTCATTGCCTTACTTCTTCATTTTGTGGCCCCACTGAAAGAACAGACACTATCTGTGGCATTCCTGGTTTTGTGGCTAAAGGAGTAGAGGACAGACCAGAATTACATCAGATCCCTAATGGGTAAGACAGACAAATATAAACAGGCTGGTGCAATGTGGTGCCAGTAACCCAGTGATGGAGAGACGGAAGGTTATGGAAGTATTTCTAGGTGAATGAATTTTCCAGGCAGAATCTAAAGAAGAGTACATTAACATAGCAGAAAAGAAACACAAGAGTGCTCCAGGCAAAAAAAAAAGTAACATATTTAAGTGCTAAAATTTGAGGATTCCTTACCTCTTTTAGGGAATTGGAAGTATGTGGGCATGGCTAAAGAGCAAAGAGGGAGAGTGAGGCAGAGAATGAAAGAAACAGACTGAGAAGTTGCATTGTTCTGTGTATATTAGCTTAGTGATCAAGAGGTGATACCTATACAGATCTTGAAGAAGTCTGCTCCCTATATATAAGATGAATAGTAATTTCTTGGCAAACTAATAAATTTAGATATAAAACAGATTATACTTTTCTACTTTTCTTACCAACAAATCCTATTGACATGGATAATATAAAACAAAGGTTTCTATTTAAAACATGAAATTGGACGAACATACAGCAAACAAAATTAAGCAGATTGCAGACTTTTGTGGTGGAATGTGGAGGGCTTGATGTGCTTTGCTGGAGATTTTAAAGAAGATGTGCTGATCAGGACAGTTTCTCTCCATTGTCTCACAAGTTTCACTTTAAAAGGTGTTCTGTCACCATTCTTATTCAACATAGTATTGGAGTTCTGGACAGGGCAATCAGGCAAGAGGAGGAAATGGATACTCAAAGAGGAAGAGAGGAAGTCAAACTGTCTCTGTTTGCACATGACATGATTGTATATTTAGAAAACTCCATCGTCTCAGCCCAAAATCTCGTTAAACTGATATGCAACTTCAGCAAAGTCTCAGGATACAAAATCAAAGTGCAAAACCCACAAGCATTCCTATACACCAACAATCAACAAACAGAGAGCCAAATCATGAGCAAACTCCCATTCACAATTGCTACAAAGAGAATAAAATACCTAGGAACACACCTAACAAAGGAAGGGAAGGACCTCTTCAAGGAGATCAACAATGCCATACCCTTCAAAGTGCAAACTCCCATCCAACAGTAGTGTTTTGTTTTGCTTTGTTTTTTTGTAGTTATAAAAGAATTGGTTAAACAGGAGTTACCAGAAGCAGAAACCCTTCATCTTGTAATTAATAATTAATTGGTGGAAAGGAACTTTGAAACTATGTAAATATTATGTATTTCATACAACTTTCACATTATTCACTTATTTATTTACATCAGCATAGACTGATTTTCTTCCTATTTTATCCAAAAGATTGTAAGCTATTTCCATCATTAATTATTTTAACACAGGACAAAAGCAGCCTCAAGAGTTAGACTCACCTTTTTGTGCCTTTTACCTGTTTAAGAAGATCTCAACCTACTCAATACATATCTGTAGAATATATAAGGGAATAAAACCAAATTATTGCTGGTTCTTAGGAAACAATCTGAAAGAATAGTGGAATAATGTTGAAGGGCTAGATGCATATAGACCTTCGTATCTATGGATTGATTTCTTGTTTATGTTTCTTCTAATATATTACAAGTTTTCTTGGTTTCTAGAGAATAGCTTTGGACAGATCTCCAGAAATTAAGGGAGTGTGGGGGAAATCACCTAAGCAATTAGTGTAGAGAGCCAGAAGTACCAGAAATTGTATGTGTTCCCTACAGAGACATCTTGGCAGAAGAAGCACAGAAGAGCTGACATAAAGTGTGTACTGTAAATACTGTGTACTTGCATATTTAATAAACTCATGTCAGGGAATTAGAATCTGTGAAATTTAGCATTATTTAGCTACGTTTTATTTAATAAGGTCATCCCAGCAAGTAATTATCAGAAGTATGAAACAATATCTCCCTTAGGACCATTTCAGTAATAGTGTCATTACTGATCTGAGACAAAGACTCTCAGAAATCCACAAGATTTTTACCTCATCCAGGGTTGATTTGGAGTACTCTGTTTCTTTGCAATTGTTAATATTTAAGTCCTTAAAATAAAAGGGCCAATTAATAAAGTGATGGGAAATATATTCCCCAAAACAATTCTGAAAACTGAAGAGAGAGGAAGAATGAGATATTGGCTTGGAAATAATAAAAATACATAGAATTTATCCAGTAGGGCTGGTTTTATGTGGTATCCTGCCTCTGATCCTTCCCCTGCTTATAGCAGTTCTCTATGAAAATAAAATTATAAGTACTTTAAGAAAGATTTTGTGATGAACTTTCAGCACTGCTTAGGCAAGTAGAATATTTGCATAACACTGGGATGATCTGGAAGGTAGTGACTACAGCCCACTTTAATTAAATCCCACAAACTAGTTCATATGCTTAAGAAATACAGTTTTGATTGTGAGAAACCTTAATCCCATACTTACAAATATTACAAAATGGTCTGGGGTCATCTATTTATCATGTTTGTTAATAGTCATATAAATTTTTGCAAAGTACATTACATATTTAGTACTATCTTTTAAATCTAGTTTTTAACCTAGATTAAATCATTTTATATTTCTGGTAATATTTTTTATATTTTTTTCTTATATCATGTGCAGTATCTTTTGAGAAGTTCAGGTTTAAAAAAATGTTTAAATTGTTACTGTTATTTGTGTGTTTTAAAAGCACACACTAACTCACATATACAAAAGATCACCTTATAGCCTCAACTAAAATGTACACAAAACCTAGTGTTCCTTTGCATTAGATAACATTAATGAAACTCATTTCATAACAGTGATCTACAAACTCAAATGCATTCCAGGGCCAATCAGGTAAATAAATTAATAAAGAAGGGATGTTATAACAAGATGGTCGTGACCAAATAGTATATTCTGCATACACAGTCAATTTAAAAAATTCTGATAAACATAATGTAACTCCTATCAAATGCGCAATTGCTACTCTCGATGGCAAATAATACCATATTGATTATTGCACTAAAGTAAGCAGTGCTGCAGCAAAATAAACCCAAATTATCGGTGGCTTACTGCAACAACATTTTATTGCATCTTGCATATGGTCAGTGAGGGTTCTCTTACATAGATTCATTTAAATACTTAAACTTCTTCCACATAGTGATGCTACCAACTTCAACATGATGTCCCTGGTCACTGAAAAGGGGGAAGGAATATGGTGAATGTTCTCTAAGAAGCCATGTCTGGAAGTTATGTATATAATTCTTACTCATATTCTATAGGCCAAAAATCAGTAATACAAATTAACTGTAAGGGCTTGAGAAGTAAAATTAATTCAGAGAACTCAGAAGGAAAACCAAATGGGCTCTAATGCAAAGCTTTTGCCATTGTCAAAATTAGGTTTCAACAAAACAATGTAATTTCCTTTTAATAAAGATCACCTTACAGTATGCTTAAAAAGGAAATATTAAATATTAAATTAGTAATTATATGAGACAAATGAAAAAGTGAAAATGCAACTGACACAGACATTATTACTCAAATATTAACTACAAATTGACTAGTTGTATTTCATTCTGGCATGTCCAGTCATTATCTTATTTAATAAATATAGTTTTGATTAGCCTAACCTCTTAATAAGCTTCAGTACAAATTATCCCAGTTTTTGCCAAAAATAAGGTATATAAGGGACCTTCCAGAGGCAGTCAGAGATAACTCAGCGTTTTCTTGGAAATAGAAGTTTAAGAAATTTGTTCCATTAATCTTCAGAAACGTTCTAGCCTTGCCTATGAAAGGAGGTTGATTATAGCATCAGTATAAACTCAACCATCACTCCATACTAGAGGATAGAATTTAAGTAACAGCCTTCTTTGTATTTCAAAAGATTCAAACATGAAATGTATTCCTTGAAACTCTGACATGTTTACAGCTTATTAGAGATAAAGGCAGGCTAATACAACGAGAGAGCCAGGGTGAGAACCTCTAAAAATAGTATCAGTAAGGTGAGAATTTGGTATAAACAGCGTCAAAAGGGCATTATGTTATTCTTACTACTCTTTTGCTTATTACAAATATAAAAATACGTTGTAATTTTGTGTTTTTCCCAACATAATAAACTTTTCCTTGGCAGCGACCACGTTATTTTTCTGTTTTGTTTGTTTGTTTTGTATATAATGCATGTATTGTAGTAACTGGTAAAATCCTGTATAAACTAACCAATAAATGATGAATTAAGGTGAAAATAAGCAAAAAGTTATTCTAAGCTCTAGGAAACTAACAAACTGCTAAAAGATAACACTGATAAAATACAACAGCTTAATTTTTTTTCATCTTTCAGTTCTTTTCTTCTCTCTTTTCTTCATATCTTTTCCTCCCCACCCCCCTCTTCTCTCCTCTCCTCCCATCTCCTCTCCTCTGTCTTCCCTTTCTTTTCTTTCTTTTCTTTATTGAGATGGAGACTCACTCTGTTGCCCAGACTGGAGTGTAGTGGTGAGATCTCAGTTCACTGCAACCTCCACCTCCTGGGTTCAAGCGATTCTCCTGCCTCAGCCTCCCACGTAGCTAGGATTGCAGGTGTGTGCCACCATGCCCACCTATTTTTTATATTTTTAGTAGAGATGGGGTTTCACCATGTTAGTCAGGCTGAAATCGAACTCCTGACCTAAAGTGATCCACCCACCTCTGCCTGTCAAAGTGCTGCAATTACAGGTAAGAGAGAGCATGCCTGGCTTTCTTTTCTTTTTTGACCTCAAGAGTAGAAGCATTTATGCTGTTTACCTTTCACTCCTTGTATTAGTTATATCTATTGATATGTAACCAATTATCAAAAATTCAGAGGCTCAAAACAACTTACAGTTATCTTATTTTTTTAATGATGTAAAGTAAGAACTAAGATTGCTTAATCATATAGACCCAAAGAGGGAAATAAAATCAAAAAGCATTCTTTACCTATACTTCTACATAGTTATGTGTCCATACATAATTGTGATCTGTCTAAAAATTTTTATTCTGTCCCATTAGTTTTGACTTTGATTCCGATGAGTTAGGAAATATGGGGTCCTACTGGGGCTTTCTGGAGTCTCACAAGGTGGCAATCGATGGTATAAGCTGGGATGTCTTCACTTCTGGAGCTCTGAGTCCTCTTCCAAGCTGACATGGATGTTGGCATAATCCCTGTGGTTGTACAACTAAAGTCCCTGTTTGCTTGGAAGGCCACTTCATTGTCTAGAGACTGACCTTAGGTTATTGCCACAACATTTCTTCCTAAGAGCACTCACAGCATGGCAGCTTACTTGTTCAAAGGAGGCATTAGCTCTCTTTAAAGGGATTGCCTAATTAGGTAAGGCCTATGAATCTCCCTTTTAACTGAAACTCAACTGATGAAGGACCCTATTTGCATGTGCAAAATCCCTTTTGTCATATAATATAATGAAATCAAGAGTAATCTCATCATATTCAGATGGTGTTCCCACACTTAAGGGGTGGAATTACACAGGATAAGAGTTCAATGGAGGTTCATGTCAGAATTCTGCCTACCATATGCCAGAAACCGAGTTGTATGTTAATCATGCCTCTTGATGTGACTCCATAGGCTGACTCTGGCCCACTATTGTCAATGCTCATGCAATGCCTCTCCCCTATTTTATATAATATTTGGTTAGCCACTCCCTTTATGTCCATTATACTAATTCATATACTGGTTTTTATAAAAAATATGTTTCATTACTTTATTACAGTTGATTTTCATATATGTTAATGATACTGTCTTGACCCACTTTGTGCTTTATTTTACTTTTTTCTGTGAACCCTGCATTTTGGAAGCTAGACTTGTAGTTCCATGTGCACATCTACTCTTTCCTTCTAAATGTTGTTGTGCTCCATGTTGAGGATTAATACCATTTGATGTATCTGCAACTCCTAAAATGTGGCCTCAAAATGACTTCAATTCCTAATGGTATCAAAAATATGAACCCTCATATGTGGACTGTTTCTGGTCATGTATTTTTTGAACAAATATCCAGGAAGATAATTTCTGCATCTTGGTGTATAGTAATATTTAATTGAAATACAGTACATAGTCCTATTTTGTTCTTCATGGGGACTGCACAAAACTATTTCTCTTTTTTTTTTTTTTTTTGAGACAGATTCTTGCTCTGTTGCCCAGGCTGGAGTGCAGTGGCACAACCTTGGCTCACTGCAACCTCTGCCTCCTAGGTTCAGGTGATTCTCCTGCTTCAGCCTCCTGAGCAGCTGGAATTACAGGCTCCTACCACCACACCCTGCTAAGTTTTGTATTTTTAGGAGAGACAGGGTTTTGCCATGTTGGCCAGGCTGGTCCCAAACTCCTGACCTCAAGTGATCCACCCACTTTGAATTTGACTCATCCAGAAACTAAACAAAAAAGGGTTGCCTGGCTATATTGAATATGTCTGGCTGGAAGCCAGCTTCAATTAACAGGGGCTAAGAGTAAACATTCGGTTTTTACAGTAATATTAGAAAAATGGTACACCTGAAGGATCTCCACAATTAGTATAGAAGACAGAAACGACCATCAAGGAAGCCTTGGGCCCCTGTCTACTATACTTCGTTGGTGTGAATTTCTGTGACTTGGACAGACACCTATCTTACTTTAAGCTCAGGATAGGCAGCTGTCAGTCAATGGAAAATGTTAGCTGAGGCCAGAGATCATCAGCTGGGATGACAGAGCGTGATGCATGATGCTTTGGAAAATTTGGAGGAGGACGAATGGAGTCCTGAGTCCATCCTGACCACACGTTAAGTCCTCTGCTGTATTGATGGCTAATGGTAAAATAGTCCAAGCCGCCATAACTGCCCTAGATTAAATAGAAACTTCTGAAGGAGAAACTCAGTCAAGTGATGCCTGCTAAGTCTATAAACTATACTAGGACTTAGTCAAAATTACCAAAAAAGGAAGGCCTCCACACTTCTGGGTCAAACAAACCACCTACAGCCAAATTTGTACATAAGCATGAAACCTGAGATGAACAAGGTTAGTTTTAGGGGAATCTAAGGGATGAGGGGCTCCCAAATTGAATGATCTCTGGTAAACTGGTGGAGCATTTACATTACTTACCGGATTGGGTTGCAACCCACAGCAGGCTTCTCCTTAGGAGACAGCCTCACTTCACCACCTGCCTTCAACCTTAGCCATTGTTAGGTACCTGCCCCTACATATGGGTCTAATTGTTTTAAAAGCTTGTCTTTTTCAGCAATCATTCCTTTACCACATTAATCACAGTTTGGACTCCAAAAAAATAAACACTGGCTGTCTCTACTGAACAGCAGTGTTCAAATCTCCCTAATCCCAAGAAGCACTCATGCATTAAAGGGATCCCCAGGAGGTGACCTACTTGGCAGGAGGATTAATTAATTAGGGGTACATTACCCACTTAACTATTATAATTGGCTCAGTTTTGCTTAGAGATGATTCAGTCTTTACTGTCACTCTCCTGTACCCACTTCCTGGGGACTACCCTTTTTCCCATTATTGGAAGGAATAATGAACCTCCTCACACAGTAAGTAACCTGATGGAACAAGCCTAAGGCTTTTAGACTATTGGTGGACACCAACCAGTAGAAAACAATTAACTTTTCCCTACCAGTGCAAGTGGTAAATGTCAGCTAAGGTAAGGTAAGGCAACGCATTGAAGAATTATGACCTGTCACAGCTAAGTTAAAGAAGGTGCTGATGCCTTCCATTTCTCCTTTCGGTTCCTCAGTATGACCTCTGCTGAAAGCTACGAGAAGGTTAAATAAAGCTATTCCCTCAATAAGATGCTTTTATAAACATCTAGATGTCTTTACTAATACATGACACTCAAAATAACATGAGTAGTTTGGAGTGACAGAGTTGTTCTATTTAGTACAGATTTTACAGGACAGTCAACCACTATTCACCTTCACCTTTAAGGGTCAACAGTGTACTTCTTGGCTGCCTATGGGTTACTTAAATAGCCTTGCGATTGCACACAGACTTGTAGAGTGGACCTAGATGCCTGCCCTGTACTCTCACCAGAAACTTGGTTTTGGCATTATGTCAATGATATGCTTTTAACAGCACCTGACTATAGGTCATCTCACTGAGGCTTTCCTCCTGTTTACAATGAGTCTCACAGGTCATGATAATCATGAGTGAACACCTCACTGAAAGGAGATGGGCAATTTCTTTGCCTGAGATAAAAGCCCTCCACCCAAGTCTGTTAAATTTGGGGAATATTTTGGAACTCAGAAGAGCAACTGTTCCCAATCTCATGAAACACAAGCTTCTAGCACTCTAACACCCTACATGAGGAAAAGGGGCTCAACATTTAATGGAAATGTTTGGCTTTTGATGCCAACACATTCCTCACCTCTAACAGTTGCTTCCCCTCACCCACTGGGTTACCCCTAAGTTCCCCTTTTCAGTGGATAGCTGAGCAACAACAGGCATTCGATAAACTAAGAGAAGGCTATCACTTCAGCTCTCCCACTACAGCCTGGAAGGCAAGACTTACAAGCTTCAGCCATCCCCAAGTTTGTTTCCTAGAGCCTCTGGACCAATTAAACAGGTAGATGCATACCCACAGGCTTTTGGGGTAAGTGGCTCCCAGGCTCAGCCCAGAGATATTCACCATGAGAGAGACCACTTTCAGTGATGAACTAGCCGCTTACTAAAATGACAGGCCTTGCAGTGCAAAGCCTGTTACTCTATGAACAGAGATTCCCACTATGCCCTGGTGATAGAATAAGCTTCCTGTAAAATTGGGCCATCAATAGAAGCTTCCCTGTTAAAATGGAAATTGTATTTACAAGGTTGAGCTTATTTTCTTTCTACTGAGTGTCACTGTTCTATGAGGAAATAACTACATGACCTGTCATTGAGGTTAACTTGCCAGAACCTTCAGAAATGCCTCTTTCTCAATAGCGACTAGATGGAGGATAATCAGTGCTCTCAAAGCAAGAAAAGCAATAGTGTTTCTTTGCCGATGAAGTGAACATGGGGTATAAGTGAGCCATACAGTGGATAGCTAGAGCCAATCGGCCCTATTCAAACACTCTCATTTTCATACAGGAGACAGACCGAAGTGTCTAATGAACAGATCTGTGTGCAGTATTTCTAACAATATAGGATGCCCTTGACAAATATTTTTCTAAGGTTTATGTTTTATTTTGGTCAGTGGCTAACAAGGTAGAAACTTTGTAAAATTAGGTTGGAAAGTATAAAGCTAAGAAATTTGGGGTAGGAATATGGGGAAGATCACCGCATTGGCTCCTACGCCTACACTAAGATGTACCATAACTCAGCTTATACTAAATAAATCACAGAGGAGGCATGGTATAACCTTAAAACTGATGAACTAACCGAACCACCAAATAGATACGACTCTTACGGAAAGGTGAATCTCCAGAACTTTGGGATGAGCTACCCTACCTCTCCTTTCTATCAGTGGTCTCAGGAGAACTCAGGACATTCAGGCATAATGGTTTTACAAAAAAAAAAAAAAAAAAAAAAAAGAATTTTAATAGAGAAGTATATTGAACAGAAAGAAGCTTACCAAACCACTGGAGACTGTGCCACATGCCAGCAATCTAGCTACTGGGTCTATCACACAGTAGGAGAAATTTACAAAGAAGGGCCATACCACAACTGGAAAATGAACTTCACTGGGCCTCTCCCTGCAGCAGCAAGAGCCATTAAATATGTGCAACAAAGATTTACACCTACATGGGGCCTTCTATGGGCTTACCCATGCCAGGCACCAACCTCTGCTAATGTTATTGAGGAATTAACAAAGTAGTATTCACAGCCTTTGCTTAGAGCCACAGGCTACATAAACAGATTAATATCCCATTTAACTGCAAAGCAAAGGCAACATCAGGCATTACTGTTGGATTTTTCATCTCCCCTATGGTCCTACAGGTGTAGGAATTATGGACATCCTGGGCTTTTAAAATAAAAGCTATGGACAGAACTTACAGGTCAATGGACTCCCAATATCACAAAAATACAGTCCACAGTCTTGATTACATTAAAGTCAAACCACTATGGCATGACTACATCATATTTAAATTTACAATAAAGGAGAACAGAGATATCATCCACCTAATATAAATTGAAGCTCGTGATTGCTACAATCAAATTAAAAACACTATAATCCAGAGCCAGTATTCACAAACATTATATGCCTATGGGAATACAATTAAACCCCTTATCAATACCTGAGATGATAAATATAAACCCTGCCAATAAGGACACCTACAGGACAGTTGGCCTCTTTTCCTGTTAATTATACTGATTTCACTCTCTTTAGTCCAAGTCCAATTTATTTATTTATTTATTTTTATTTTTATTTTTTGAGACAGAGTCTTACTCTGTCACCTAGGCTGGAGTGCAATGGCACAATCTCAGCTCACCGCAACCTACGCCACCCAGGTTCAAACAATTTTCCTGCCTCAGCCTCCTGAGTAGCTGGGCTTACAGGCACGTACCACCATGCCTGGCTAATTTTTGTATTTTTAGTAAAGATGGGGTTTCACCATGTTGGTCAGGCCGGTCTCAAACGCCTGACCTCAGGTTACCCACTCGCCTCGGCCTCCCAAAGGGCTGGGATTACAGGCATGAGCCACTGTACGCAGTCCCCAAGACCCATTTATTTAGGCAAAAAGAAATTGCACTGACAATGTGGATTTTCTCCCTGGCTGCAATTGATCTAAATATTCATGACAATATATACAACACACCATTTCCCCGGGCCAACGCTTTTCTAAAACCTCAAGGGTTACAATCAGCTTGTGCATTATTTCCTAACCTGACCTCACAATACTAACTGCAAATTTTGCATAATACCCAATGAAAGTCTGTTCCACAAAAATTGCAATTCTGGCTGTCCAACGTAAACAACAGAGCTCTTGGGTATCACAACAAAGACTATGCTTACGAAAAACGTATTCCATCCAATGCAGATATCTAATTACTCTCTGCATGGGTGTTTTATCACCCAAATTGACAACCACTTGCATAAAGCTATTACAAAATGTGTCAGACCTGCCAAGATCATCATCAATAAGTAAGTATTAGAGAAATATTTGAAGGAAATTACCTCTCAGTGTTACTCTTGAGTCCTCCTTTAAAAAGCACATGCCCCACCCACAGGTAATAGAAACAATAATAAGAAGGTCTGTAATGAAGGTAACCCGCAGGGAAATTTACTGGTGTAATCACACAGCCACCTCCCATACAATGAACCCTGAGGCTATTACAGATATACAGATGATTGCTTTAGAAAAGTTTCCCTTAGAATCAAGCCAATGAACCAAGCGGTCCCCCACTGAAATACAGCTGTGATAAACAGGAAAAAAATAGATGAAGTATATAGCACAATCTCTATATATATTTTAAATAACTTAGTCCATCTGTGAGCATCCCATATGAGTGCCCCATAGTTCAGGATCTAATTTGGCGCATGACTAAATTAACAACTTTTTTTTTCAAACCGAGAGAGCACCTGTGATGTTTATCCCATGCTCATGAAAACACACCAGTATTATTGGCAATCAACAAGAAACTCAATAACCAATAAATACTGACCTGACTAAAAAGGAACACACAATTGCCCACCAAACCAAACTTGAATGTAGTCTTAGCAACAGTAATACACTGAACTGCCTGCTGGGCTTGCTTCCAGGTATCTGATTTTAGCACATAGAGCATAATACATCTCCCCTTACCAGGCTATCCAGTCATCCTCACTTATTAAAATAAGCCTACTCTCCTAATCATGGACATCCAGCAACAACATTATGGACGACAGTAGCCTGAGTTTATACCAATTTAGTTAATCTACATGCTGAATGCAAAGTGGGTAGCATCTAAACTTGTGTGACTATAACATTATATGCTCCTATTAACACCACCTGTGATTGGATTAACTTACACACACAAACATAGAAAAAAAGAAGAAAGGGAGGGAACCTGGTGGGCCTGCAAAAGAATCAACTGGCTACTCCTATCACAAACTGATCTTCATCCACCCTGGGTGATTTTTACTCAGCAGTATATCGCCTAAGTACTTGCCCCCAAAATCCATACTAGGTATAACTCTCCAATAACACAAATGAGTTTTCAAGGAGTCCTCCTGGTACTCACCACCTTAGGATCACTATTTTGGGAGCTGTAAAATCATCCTATGTGCAGGACACCATATAACAATTAAATGAACCACCGATAGCCATGCCTGATTTATTCAAGTAAGTTAAATAAACAGCCCAAGGACTGAAACTCTCGGTTGGATCTCCTGTAACAGACTGTATGGTGTTAGATAAACCAATATCCCTAGATACTCATTGGCTGCTGAAGGAGGAATCTGTGCACTTAACACATCTAGCTACATGTGGGTGGATAACACTCACTAATTGTTACAGATTGCCAGGAACATGCATTAAAGGGGGCCACAGTATTACTCTACAGATTAAACCAATGAAATAAATAAAAGTCTTTCCTTCTTCTGATCTATTTTTGCTGAATTCCTCCACCCCACCCCTGCTAAGTGAGCAAATTGGCTGCAGACAGCTATTATGATTGAATGATTAATATTGGTGAATCACTGTGATAAATTTAAATTGTATTGTTATTTTTAAAAATAACTAGAATCTCTTTTTTATATTTACAAAATAGAATAGTTTTACTCTACCCCCTAAATTATGCTAGTGATCAAATAAAATTACGTGTGTGTGTGTGTGTACATATATATATATATATATATATATATATATATATATGAACTTCAAGTTCCAAATTGCCTTGTTTATATGTAATGTTTTCTGGGATAGCAAACTTGTTTCATATACTGGTTTTTCCAAAGACTTCACAAAGCTGCTGTATATTTAAATATAAGTGTGGGGGCAGGTAGAGGGAGTAATTATAAAAGACATAAAATTTTTTTGAAATGTTCAGTTGACATTGTGTTTCTGGGTCTTAAAACTAATGTCCAGGAAATAAGTTAAATATGTTTGAAGTAAATGTCTCAAAAAAAAAAAGAGAAATGAAATAAAGTTGTCATATAATACCACATTTTGCATGCATATTACATAAATAAGGTCAGACTAACTGTAGTCTTCTTTTAAGAAGTAAGTAGGTGTAGATTCAGCCATATGTCTGAAAGTGACTTTGTAATGAGATTGCAGGAGCGTGAACAAATGCACGGGACTGAACTTAGAGTTCTGTTATAGCATAGTGTAAAATGATGAACTGTTCACTTAAAAGAGTTTTGCAAGAAAGTCTAGTCTTTTTCTGTAAGGCTAGGTTTTTTAGGAAGAATGACAGGGAGCCATTACAGAGGAAGCAAAGCTAACTCCTTCCAGATGCAAGCTTTCGATATTCTCTGCCACTCTTACTACAGACATATGAGTAAGGGTAATATGCCCGGCTTCGACAGGAAAAATACTAGCATTTTCTCAAGTGAACTCATTCATCAAGGAGACAAAACCAACATAGAGTCATCCACAGGAGCCAAGTATATTAAATTGTGTGTGGTCATCATGCATGCTTTCTTATAACCAAATCATGAGAAATAAACATCTTCCTAAAATCAAGTGCTTTACATTTAATTAACCAATATCAGAATATTCACTGACTTTCTCATGGATAGATTTTTGAAGTGGCTCCTGCAGTTTATTGAGCTTCTTTTGGCATACCAAAATGATTTTGTTGACATGTAAAATAAGTAGTTAGATCCCTTTTAATAAAACCAAAATCCCACATTGCTCAGTCAGTAGCATAATCATATTCCAAAACAGGGAACTTTGGAACACAGAATATAGCTAAGAAAGAAGTTCAAATGAAAAAACATTCTTAGTTATAGGTATTTGTCTGCATATAGGAGAAAGAACATCAGAAACCGACAAGCTTTTTCTTTTAAAGAAACTGAGTTGGCCAGGTGTGGGGGCTGACACCTGTAATCACAGCACTTTGGAAGGCCGAGGTGGGTGGATGACCTGAGGTTGGGAGTTCGAGACCAGCCTGACTAACATGGAAAAATCCCGTCTCTACTAAAACTACGAAAAAAATTAGCCGAGTGTGGTGGTGCATGCCTGTAATCCCACCTACTCTGGGAGGCTGAGGCAGGAGAATCTCTTGAACCCAGGAGGCGGAGGTTGCAGTGAGCCGAGATCGTGCCATTGCACTCCAGCCTGGGCAACAAGAGCAAAACTTTGTCTCAAAAAAAAAAAAAAAATTGAGTTTATTGACTTTACTAGAGAATATATATTTTATCGCTTTGTTGCAACAATGAAAATTTAAAGTGATTATATTTTATATTTTGATTGAAAAGGGGAAATGCAGGCAGGAGATAATAAAGTTGATATATTAAACAAACATAAGCCAACTCATCATGTTATGATTTTGGAAATGATGATAAAAATTATTTTTATGATTAAGGGGCACTTCTTCCAGTGTGCATAAAGAAAACAGTGTCTCACTCCTAACAGTACTATATGTTTTCTTCTCCTAAGTATAACTTGAGGATGAACAGGGAGGATACAAAAGAAAGTAAGCACATAGTCCTAAAAATATGATATTATGATACCAGAATGTATAAACAAGAGACTACACAGAAATAAAAGTGCTGGGTCTTTGGGTAAACAATGTTCAGGATCACTGCTTCAAGTTTAATTAGAATTTTTAGAGAAAATAAAGAAGAAGAGAATCTCAAACAGTTTCACATTCAGAATCAATACATTTATTAAGCAGGAGATAACTGCAAGACATTAGTAAAGACTCTTACTCAAAGAGAAACAACCCAATTAAGATATGGCCAATGTAGTTGAATAGACATTTCATCAAATAACATATGGAAATGGCCAATAAGAAAATAAAATGTTTTATATCATTAGTCATTAGGGAAGTGCAAATCAAAACCACAGTGAAGGACCACATCACACTCACTAGAGTATCTAACAATTTGAAAGCATTGGTGATATAAAGAAATCAGAAGACAACCTGTACATTGCTGGTGGGAAGACAACATGTTTTCAACTGTTGTAGAAAATAACGTGGTGGTTCTTCAAAAAGTTGATTATAGGATTAACGTCTGACCTGGCAATTGTACGTCTAGGTACATACCCAAAAGTGAAAACAAGTAAGTACTCACAACCACTTCTACACGTTTTCATACCAGCAGTACTCATAATAGCCACAAGGTGGAAACATCCCAAATGTCCATCCTCGAATAAGTGAATAAACAGATAGTAGTATATATAAACAATGAAATATTATTCAGTCAAAAAAACGGAATAAAGTGCTGACACATTACAGTATGGATACCCTGAGACTATAATGCTAAGTGAAAGCAGCCTGTCATAATTTGCTGCATATCATGTGATTCCATTTATATGAAAGAACCAGATAGGTACATTCATGAAGACAAAACATGTTGGTGTGTGCCAGGTGTTGGGTGGACATGGTGAGAAACTACTAAATTGTAATTGAAACTGCCTCAATAATTATTTGCAATAACATGCTTATTTGGAAGCTCATATCCAAAAGTCTTACATAGCCATAATAAGTCAATATTATGGGTGTTAATATCTAATACATGAAAGTATACATTGGTTACATCTTAAACACAGGAAAATTCAGTGCTGTTTATTCATTTTTTAAAACATAAACTTAGAATGGTGATAATTAACAAATCTGGAGACAACAGATGCTGGAGAGGTGTGGAGAAATAGGAACACTTTCACACTGTTAGTGGGAATGTAAATTAGTTCAGCCATTATGGAAGACAGTGTGGCAATTCCTCAAGGACCTAGAAATAGAAATTCCATTAGACCCAGCAATCCCATTACTGGGTATATACCCAAAGGATTATAAATCATTCTGTTATAAAGACACATGCACACGTATGTTCATTGCGGCACAGTTTACAATAAGCAAAGACCTGGAACCAACCCAAATGCCCATGGATGATAGACTGGACAAGGAAAATGTGGCACTTATACACCATGGAATACTATGCAGCCATAAAAAACAAAGAGTTTGTGTCCTTTGTAGAGACATAGATGAATCTGGAAACCATCATTCTCAGCAAACTGACACAAGAACAGAAAATCAAACACCGCATGTTCTCACTCATAGGCGGGTGTTGAACAATGAGAACACATGGACACAGGGAGGGGAGCATCTCACACTGGGGTCTATTGGGGGGGGAACAGGGGAGAGACAGTGGGGGGTAAGGAGGTTGTGAAGGGATAACATGGGGAGAAATGTCAGATACAGGTGATGGGGGGATGGAGGCAGCAAACCACCTTGTCATGTATGTATCTATGCAACAACCCTGCATGTTCTGCACATGTACCCCAGACCCTAAAGTGCAGTAAAATGTATATATATTAAAAAACACAAACTTTGAATAACACAGAAAAACCTGTTTTATATTTGTGTTACTTATTAATAGACTAGAAAATGCAATGTATTTTTAAAGAGGTTTTTAGAGTGTGAGTAGATAATATTTTAAATAATCTGTCAGAGACTTTATTTGTCAAGATTACCCCATTCCCTGGCTAGACAGGGTCACTGAGTCATTGCTGTACCAGATTTAGTGAATATTAATTATACTTGTGCATTCAGGGAAATAAAAACATATTCAAATAAACATGCTTCTTGGCATTTTGCTTCCTTTAATTTTCACTTTTTAATCCATTTCCCTTTAAGTCTTTAATCATCTTTTCACTGAAGATTTCCCTTTCATTCTGTTCATGTGTCTGAGGAATTAACAATCATATTCTCAGTGGTTTCATGTAATCAAAACCTCCTGATTCAAACACTGTGTGCAATCTGCAGGGAGAACTTATTAAAAGGACTTTGCAAAGTTGTTTAGTGTTCTCTTCAGAATATGAAAGTGCAGACTTTAAATATATCTGAGACAAGATTGTCAATTCATTACACTGTTGAAAGAACTTTTGAACTATTTTCCATTATTTACAATATGAAATAGAATCAAATTTCTGCTAAAAATAATTTTGAGTAAGATTAGTAGGTGGTACCAAATGAAGCCAAGTTTGTAGGTTTCAAATTCACATGCGCACTGATTTGTAAAAACCCAGACCGAACTACAAAATCAGTCAGTGATTTGTTGATGGCCTCCTGAAAGCTTCCCTAGCAGAAATGAGGCCGTGGAGGCAGTTCACATTGTGTGTGTGTGTGTGTGTGTGTGTGAGAGAGAGAGAGAGAGAGAGAGAGACAGAGAGAGACAGAGACAGAGAGAGAGAGAGAGAGAGAGAGAGAGAAAGTTCTGTATGTAAATAACAGAGTTATCCTGAACAGGTTTACATACCCACAAAAGGCATGGTTGAATTTGATTCATTTCAGTGGAAGATTATCAGATGATAGAATAGAGAAAGAAATTCAAGTGTATTCTTTTAAAGTGGTTGCTTATGAGGAGAAAGGGAGATGGTAGCGTAAGGGGGCACAGGATCTAGATGTTTGCACGCATGAGTCTTGGAATGCAGATCTGGGCATAAATCTCAGCTCTGCTGCATGTAACACATGTAACCTCAAGCAAATTATTTAATTTCTATACACAGGAGACTATATGTATAAATGGAGCATATCAGTACTTATTTCTGAAGCAGGTTATAAATTATTTACAGATAAATTACTGTACATAAAATACGAAGTAAAATATGGATTGCACATATGTAAAAGCTTTCTGTACTATAAATGCTATTATATTAAGTGTTAAAGTTTTCATTTTCAATAATATTTATGTTTTTCTTGACATGAGTTTTGAAATGATTGGCATCAACACTTTGATTTTAGCAAATTTTATATTGGGCAATCAGAAAACAATGTTTCTAGGCTTAATAGAATTCTGGTTTTATATCTATAAACTACAAGTATAAAAATCCCTGATCTTGAGCTCAGAATATGTCTATGATTGTTAAGTTTGAAAGGATGCAATTTTTATTGGAAAATAAGCATCATATTTTGTGTAAGATATTCTGACTGTCTTTTTTAACAGACTGCTTCTTAGAGTAGTTTTTCTTCAGGAACTTATTACATACATACTTACACTTCTTGAACAATTTAAAGCATTCTAGAAATTATTTTGGGTAGTATCAGCTATAATAGAACTGAATAGGAGAGTTCGTTCTTCATTATGAAGTGCAGTGTAAAGGTTATTTGAGCTGGAGGGATTGAGTAACTTAACCAAGAAAAGGCAGGCATGTTAGGAGGGAAAAGTATCAGAAAGGGTGCTCTTCTCCTAACAAGGAGACTGGAAGATGGTGAAGATGTGAGAACAACACAGACACACAAACACACTTCTATGCCAAGTTGGCTGAAATATACCGAGGCAGAAAAAACCAGAGATGTGTGTCTATGGTAAAATCAAGGCCAGGTTGAAAAAGAATAGTAATTAAAGTCTGGGACTAAGGCCAGGTTTAAAAAATAAAAAAGAGTAATAATTATTAAAATTAGGAAGTGGTGCACAAAATGATATTCACTTTTTAAAGCTACAAGCAGATTGTGCTCCAAAGTTTATTAAGTTTATTTAGTAATTGATATCTGAGCTTATTTACCTTATTAATGCACTCTCTTTTTTTTCTCTCTCTCCATATGTGTGTTTGTGGCTGTTCTGTTGTTATTAGAAAATTACTATTTATAAGATACAAATTCTTCATGATTTAGTTGTCAATAAATACTGGGGAGATGGTGAATAATAAGATAAAGGCTTTGACAATAAAGAACAAACAGGAGGAGGGATCCAAGATGGCCGATTAGGAGCAGCTCAGCATTGCAGCTCCCAGTGAAAGCACGGAGGGTGAGTGGACGCCACATTTCCACACAGATTGTTATTGCCCACAGACCAGGAGATTCCAAGGTGGAGGAGCCCCACAGGTCACTAGCATGGCTGTTTTGGCCGGCACAGCTGTTTTGCCGGCACCCCGGCGCAGTGGTTCTCCATACAAAATACATGGGTCCAGGTGCTGTTTTAGCTGGCGATTGGCGCTCCAGGAAGGCAGAGTTGCCCATCCATCTGATTAAAAATGGGACTGAAACAGGGAGCCAGGCCAGGAGATTCTCAGGCAAAAAAGTGCCACGAATCTCAGTGTTGCTGTTTCAGTTGGCGCAGTGGGTTGCCGCATGGGAAATCACACAGATCCTGGCACCTTTTCAACAGGTGATTGAGAGAGTCAACCGTTCAAATAAAAAAAAGGCTGTGAGGCAGGGAGCCAGGTGATCAGGCTCGGCTGGTCCCACTCCCACAAAAAAACAGCAATCGGATTGAGAGTTTCACAGCAAGCACAGCTGAACCCAGGACAGTCCAGCTCTGTGGGGGAGGGGCGTCCACCATTACTGAGGCAGTCCACAACTACAGAGGTAGTTTGCCATTGCCCAGGTGGACCGCCATTGCAGAGGCAGTTCTAACTGCACCTGTATAAGCAGGACTGCAGGGAAGTTCACACGGTAACTTGGCGGAGCCCACAGCAGCTCAGCAAGGCCTCTGCAGGCAGACAGTGACTAAGCTACCTCCTCGCTGGGCAGGGCAGCCCTGAATAAAAGGCAGCAGCACAACAGAAACTCATAAATAAAGCCCTAACTCCCCGAGACTGAGCACCTGGAAATAAAAAGGGGTTTATGAGTTCTGCTGGAGCAGACTTAAATGTACCTGCCCAGCAGCTCTGAATGAACAACAGAGCTCACAGCTCAGCACTTGAG
Organism: Alouatta palliata; assembly: GCA_004027835.1. Classification (NCBI taxonomy): domain Eukaryota; kingdom Metazoa; phylum Chordata; class Mammalia; order Primates; family Atelidae; genus Alouatta; species Alouatta palliata. Next base: position 36,236 of record PVKV010021079.1, read on the forward strand.
CTCCTAAAAAGGACAAATTGTCTCCTCAAGCAGCTCCCTGATCCCCGTATATCCAAAGAATCACCTCATAAAGGAGAGCTCAAACTGACATCTGGTGGGTATCCTTCTGGGGCAAAGATAGCAGAAGAAGAAACTGGCAGTAACCCTTACTGTTCTGCAGCTGCTGCAGGTGATCCCCAGGCAAGCAGGGCCAGGAGTGGACCTCAGCAGTCCTACAGCAGAGAGACCAGACTGTTAGAAGGAAAACTAAGAAACAGAAAGAAATAAGTTCGTCATCAACAAACTGGACATCTACTCAGAGACCCAATCTGAAAGTCAACAACTACAAAGATGACAGGTGGATAAATCCACAAAGATGGGAATAAACCAGCACAAAAAGGATGAAAACACCCGAAACCAGAACGCCTCTCCTCCTAAAAGGGATCACAACTCCTCACCAGCAAGGGAACAAGGCTGGATGGAGAATGAATGTGATGAATTGACAGAATCAGGCTTCAGAAGGTGAGCAGTAAGAAACTTCTGTGAGCTAAAAGAACATGTTCTAACCCAATGCAATGAAACTAAGAACATTGAAAAAAGATTTGACGAAATGCTAACCAGAATAAACAACTTAGAGAGGAATATAACTGAATAGATGGAGCTGAAAAACACAACATGAGAACTTCGCGAAGCATACACAAGTTTCAACAGCCGAACTGACCAAGCAGAAGAAAGGATATCAGAGGTCGAAGATCAACTCAAAGAAACAAAAGGAGAAGGCAAGAGTAGAGAAAAAAGGGTAAAAAGGAATGAACAAAGTCTCCAAGAAATGTGGGACTATGTGAAAAGACCTAATCTACGTTTGATAGGTGTACCTCAATGTGAAGGAGAGAATGAATCCAAGCTAGAAAATACTCTTTAGGATATTATCCAGGAGAACTTCCCCAACCTAGCAAGGCAGGCCAATATTCAAGTCCAGGAAATACAGAGAACAGCACAAAGATAATCCTCAGGAAGAGCAACCCCAAGGCACATAGTCATCAGATTTACCAGGATTGAAATGAAGGAGAAAATGCTAAGGGCAGCCAGAGAGAAAGGTCAGGTTACCCACAAAGGGAAGCCCATCAGACTCACAGTAGATCTCTCAGCAGACACCCTACAAGCCAGAAGAGAGTGGGGGCTAATATTCAACATCCTTAAAGAAAAGAACTTTCAACCCAGAATTTCATATCCAGCCAAACTAAGCTTCAAAAGTGAAGGAAAAATAAAACCCTTTGCGAACAAGCAAGTACTAAGAGGTTTCATCATCATCAGGCCTGCTTTACAAGAGCTCCCGAAAGAGGTACTAAACATAAAAAGGAACAACCAGGACCAGCCACTCCAAAATCATACCAAATGGTAAACAGCATTAATACAATGAAGAAACTGCATGAACTAACAGGCAAAACAGCCAGCTAGCATCAAAATGGTAGGATCAAATTCACACATAACAATATTAACCCTAAATGTAAATGGGCTAAATGCCCCAATCAAAAGACACAGACTGGCAAATTGGATAAACAGTCAAAACCCATTGGTGTGCTGTATCCAGGAAACCCAACCCACATGCAAGGATACACAAAGGCTCAAAATAAAGGGATGGAGGAAGATTTACCAAGCAAATGGAGAGCCAAAAAAGCAGGAGTTGCAATTCTCATCTCTGATAAAACAGACTTTAAACCAACAAAGATCAAAAGAGACAAAAAAGGACATTACATAATGGTAAAAGGATCAGTGCAACAAGAAGAGCTAACGATCCTAAATATATACGCACTCAATACAGGAGCACCCAGATACATAAGGCAAGTCCTTAATGACTTAAAAAGAGACTCAGACTCCCACAAAATAATAATAATAGGAGATTTTAACACCCAGTTGTCAATATTAGACAGATCAATGAGACCGAAAATTAATAAGGATATCCAGGACTTGAACTCAGACCTGGATCAAGCAAACCTAATAGACATTTACAGAACTCTCCACCCCAAATCCACAGAATATACATTCTTCTCAGCACCACATCGCACCTACTCTAAAATTGACCACATAATTGGAAGTAAATCACTCCTCAGCAAATGCAAAAGAACGGAAATCATAACAAACAGTCTCTCAG
>PVKV010021080.1:5283-38469 GCA_004027835.1 Alouatta palliata
AAAAAAAAAAAAAAAAAAAAAAAAGAAGAAAATAAGAATATATATTCACATTTAATTATATTTTTTACTATGCTACTATACTGTCCTTTAAATTATCCTATTTACTTTTAAAATATTGAAAAGAGGGCGCGGTGGCTCAAGCCTGTAATCCCAGCACTTTGGGAGGCCGAGGCGGGTGGATCACGAGGTCAAGAGATCGAAACCATCCTGGCCAGCATGGTGAAACCCCGTCTCTACTACAAATACAAAAATTAGCTGGGCGTGGTGGTGTGCGCCTGTAGTCCCAGCTACTCGGGAGGCTGAGGCAGGAGAATCGCTTGAACCTGCGAGGCAGATGTTGCAGTGAGCTGAGATTGTACCACTGCGCTCCAGCCTGGCGCCTGGCGACAGAGTAAGACTCTGTCTCAAAAAAAATAAATAAATAAAATAAAATAAAATATTGAAAAGAAACAAGAAGCCAGTTAAAGTAATTTCCCATAAAGGGCAGAGGTGGTTAGAAAACTGGTGGGAGCAAGCCTTCTCAGTATAGACCTTTTTGTATTGTCCTGGTATCTCAACCATGTGAACATATTAGTTACTCAAAACAATGTCTTTCCTTATGACCCTGGCCACGGCTTCCTGTCCCAGGATGTACAGCCATGACCTCCACAAGCCCTCTTCCTGGCCTGGCAGATGTAGGAGCAACTTCTCTGACCATCCAAATGCAGGTGAACAAAGGACATGGTCACAGTGCAATGCCTTTATAAGAGGAATTTTTATTGTTAATTATTTACCTTAATAGTTTCAGAAAGAGGAACAGATTAGCTCAATCCAACATGATTGACAGTTGGCAAATTCTAGTGAAGCAAGTGTTCTGATTGCTAAGGATTTAATTTGGATAATTTTAATACTTAGCCATCTAACACCTCAAACATAATCCAGAATAACTGCATCACCTTCTCTTTCACTTCAGTACTGCACCTACCTCACTTTGATATGGAAATATCGTTAAGTATGATTTCCAGAAGGGCAAGTTTCCTGGAAAATACAGCCATGAGGACAGTGCACAAAAAGAAAAACTCAAAATAAAACTCTGTATGATAATTTACTAGTCTAAAGAAACAAAAACCTTCCAATATATTAAGAAATAAATCCAGTTACAAATGCACTAATAGGTCTATGTGAAGAGGTTCCGGGATAATAACTGAAAATGGCCGGCTATTTACAAGATACACAAGCAGTAACGGTGCACCTAGCCCAGCAATGGCCCTCAGAAGCCGAAAGTGTTCTCTCCGCTGTAAGCCACATACAAGAATCCATCTTCATCTTTTTCCTTCTCGTAAAGCTGTCCCATAGTTAGGCTTGAAAGAGAAAAACAAAAACATCATTAAAAATTGGAGTCCAGGTTTCAGGAGAAAAAGGATCGCCTGAGGATAGGAATTTAGGAAGTAAAAATACTTCAGGTGTCAGTACCTGCTGTGTGCTTATAATCCCGTTTTAAAGAAAGAGAAAGGAGCCATAAAAAGATTAAAATAAATGAGGTCTGCAGAAGGTGGAGCCATCTGACCTCCTCCCAAGTAAATCCTTTAAAGATGCTAGCTCCTTCAGGGGACTTTAGCTGGTTGGTTAACACAAGAATGCCTTTAAATGCCAAGGACTAGAGAAGAAACTAAGCAAAACAAAGAACCTGAAAGGCTCACCTCTGTGTGGGTAAAGGACTCTAGCAAGCAAGAATCATTTGGGTTCATTCTTGTGGAAGCTGTGCCCCCAGAAATATGTATCAACATCATCAAAGAGAAGTTATTTTCCTCACACTTAATGCAAAAAACTCTAAAAGTATCTAAGAAGCCTCCCCAACCTCCCAAAGAACCCTCCAAAAAAAGATACTCTTCAAACTAAACATGTGTGGGTAGGAAAGCTGGCTTCCCCTAAGCTGTAGAACAGACTGTGCAGTGGAGGAGACCTAATCTAATTCTGTGCCATGAAACTGGGCTGGACCAGCTCCAGAGTAAGACTAGTAACACCTGGAAGCCCTATGCAAGCTCTGCCCTGTGACTGTACTCTCAGATGAGAGGAGGTGCAAATGCGCTAAGACCATGAGTGGAGGAGTCAACCAGAAACTGGTAAAATCCTCAGTCTGAGTTGTCGGAGGTCACTAGCCCAGATAGGTAAGTCACAATAGATACTTAAAATGGGGACTCATAAACCAAGGGCCAGTGGGGAAGATGAGGAGTCCAAGGCCTCAACCTGGGAAACCAATGACCTCCCCCTCTGCTGCTTTGTTCAAGGAATGAATAGGACCTCCATGTAAACATGATGAACACATTTATGAAGGGGGAGGTTTTGAGTTTTTTTCCTATTCTTCCTGCCCCATTTGCAAGCTTAGCTCCGATGGCTGTGTGGGTAGATGAGAATTATTAAGTAACGATGTGGGGGAGGGCTGATTATGAATATGAAACAACCTGTCATCAGCATCTTGTACAATAAAAACGGTGGTCCCTGTAAGGATCTCTTAGCCTGGAATTTGTAAAGTAAGGACTCCTGGAACAGAACTGTTCAATAGAAATTTCTGCTATGAGAAATTAAGAAAAAAAGGCCAGGTATGGTGGCTCATGCCTGTAATCCCAGCACTTTGGGAGACCGAGGTGGGCGGATCACTAGAGGTCAGGCGTTCGAGACCAGCCTGGCCAACATGGTAAAACCCCCATCTTTAAAAAAAAAAGAAATTTCTGCTATGACTGAAATGTCCCGTATCGCTGCTACAACACAGTAGCCACTAGCTTACATTCAGCAGTTGAAAATGTGGCTCATTTGAATGGGGATGTGCAGTGTGAAACAAACAAGATTTCAGACTTACTGTGAAAATGCAGCTAAACAGCTCCATTTTGATTACATGTTGAAATGATAAAAGTATGGATATACTGTGTCAAATAAAATATGAAAATTAATTTCAACTGTTTTTATATATTTATTTATTTTGAGACAGTTCTTGGTCTGTCACCAGGCTGCAGTGCAGTGGCAACAATCTCAGCTCACTGCAACCTCTGCCTCCCGGGTTCAAGCAATTCTCCTGCCTCAGCCTCCCCAGTAGCTGGGACTACAGGCGTGTGCCACTAGGCCCAGCTAATTTTTTTTTATTTTATTTTAAGAGAGACAGGGTTTCACCATGTTGGCCAGGATGGTCTCGATCTCATGACCTTGTGATCCACCCGCCTCAGCCTCCTAAAGTGCTGGGATTACAGGCGTGAGCCACCACACCTGTTTTTATTTATTTTTTTTAATGTGGCTACTAGAAAATTCTTAAATTACATATGTGGCTTGCATCCATTTCTACTGACAGCACTGCCCCAGAACAGGACTTAGGAGGCAGTGGGTAGAGGGAGGAACACCACCTATAGTCCATAGCCATGGGTCTCAGCCTTGGCTGCACATCAGAATCTCACACCAGAGAGCTTTGAAAACATCTCCATGCCCAAGCCCTACCCCACACTAATGAAATCATCAGTATGTTTTGTTTTGTTGAGATAGAGTCTTGCTCTAATCGTCCAGGCTGGAGTGCAGTGGCAGGATCTAGGCTCACTGCAACCTCCACCTTTCAGGTACAAGCGAATCTCATGTCTCAGCCTCCCGAGTAGCTGGGATTAGAGGTGCATGTCACCACATCTGGCTAATTTTTTTTTGTATTTTTTTTTTCCTAAGTAGAAGTGGGGTTTCACTATGTTGGCCAGGCTGGTCTTGAACTCCTGACCTCAAGTGAGCCACCACACCTGGCCTTATCAGTATGTTTTAAAATGCCTAAGATGATTCTATGTGCAGCCAGGTTGAGAAGGGAGATGCTTGACCTTTTGGTGGGGGGGGGCAGGGAAGGAGGAGTCATCTTTAAGAGCTATGTGATTAGGAAGTAGAGTGACAAGCTAGGAAGTGAAATGACAAGCCAGAAACTAGCAGAAGGGCTTGAAAATGTAGCTGAGTCTCCCAAGATTCTTACCCTAGTGGTTGGGAATGCCCACTTTTCTCTGAGACTCCTCAGAATGAGGCTAATGGGAAAACAACTACAGCTACTGCCACAACTCTCTTTACCCCATTTGTCTGAGTGTCCAGGGTGACCTTGATGACAACTGTCATAACATCTCCCCACTGCCGTTACCAGATGGGTTTAGATGCAGCAGCAGACACTGAGTGCAATTCAAAGACAGCCGCCCCACAGTGCCTTTGTCAAGTTTCGTTCTAAACAGACTAAGTTCTGCTCTTGACCTAGCAAGTTAGGAGCCCTAGTACAATGATTCTAAATCCCACTGCTACTTCAGAAATATTTGAGGAGCTTCATAAACACCAGCTGCTCACCCCTGGCCCTGTGTATGCTACCCATAGTGAACAATGACCACCGGACCACTACTGTTGAAGGCAAGTCCTGAGACTCGGAGCCCTGACTCTTGGCAGGATAGGAGGCCCACGATCATGTGTGGCTTTCATTCCTTTCTAGCTTTAGTCCATTGTCTTTTAAGTAAAACTTGGGTTCATCAATTTATTTAAGCAGTGCCCTAGTAGCTACAGAAGCTAATAGTAAAAGCACTGTTCTAAGGACATCACATGTATTAACTCTTCATCCTCAAAACAATCTTATGAGGTAGGTACTACCATAATCCATAGTTCATAGGTAAGAAAACTGAGGCACAGAGAATCTAAATCATTCACTCCAGGTCACAAAACTAGGAGACCACCAAGCTTTGCTGCTGCCAAGTGACTAGATAGCCAGATCTGCTCTGATGACCTAACATTAGAGTCCTTGCACCTTCCTACAGAGATCTTTGTTAGAACAGTGCTTCTCATACAAATACTGGTACCAATCATCTGATTATCAGGCTCTCGGGTAAGGCGACTGTTGCCAGTCTCTGCTTCACATGCTGAGTAGCACGGTCTTAGGGCTGTCTCCTTCAGATCTTGTCATTTGACAACTAGATGGTTTGTGCTAAGGACCAACATTTCTCCTTTTCTGACACACGGCCTCATGTGAAAACTTAGTTGGCAGTAGCACTGTGTCCTTGTAGTCAGGATACCCCCTGGGCAAGGAACTTGATAACTGACAATGCTCAATGCTGAACATGCACCTATTTTGAGGCGTCAATGGGTGCCATGAAACAAGACTGATTTGAAAACAGCACTTACGGGATTGGACTGCATACATGCAGAGTTGGAATAACTTGGCCTGCAGCCAAACTGAGCTGGGCTACAAATAGAATTAAAAGAAAAAACTCATTTTTTTAAAGTCCCATTAAAAGGATATTCAAATGGAAGTGCAGGGAGACAAAATGTGACCCTTGCTAGCAGGCAGTCTATCAGCAGAAGGCTGGTGTGTCCGTTTGGGACACATTCCATAAACTTCTGAGAAGATAAATGTCCCCCTCAGAATTTGGAGGCCTTACAGAGCACTGAGCAGGCCCAGGCAGCTCTAATCCTGACAACTTGCAAGCAGCAGCACTGCAGCTCCAAGGCTTGCTGCCTAAGGTGCTAGGAGGTGACTGTAGAAAACGTCTGAAGATGGCCTCCAGTCCCTAACACAAATGCACACCCCATGGCATCAAGTACCACATGCATTCATCTGACAAAGATGCTGCTCTGCGTACAGAGGCACTGCCACCTTCCAAGCTCTGAGTCTGACAAGGAAACAAATGGGTAAAGCCAATGGTAGATTCAAGCCATGGAGCTAATCTAAGGTGAAGTGGGACCCTGAAGTACCATGTGAAAATGAACTTAAATTGCCCCCTAAAGCTCTCTCTCCCCACCCTCTATTAGAGACTCACATAGATCCAGATAAAACCTCTTCTCCAGTGGAGAAACTATGCAAAAAAAGCAAAGCTGCAGCAGGACCCACATCCAGGAATGCCAATGTGACTCAAGACAGACATTAGTTTTATGCTACTCAACAGCTCTATGCATTGGGAGAGGCTGACCTAAAACTGTGTGAATGCCCAACCCCTAGAGAACCTGCCTTCGCCCCAACCAAGGGCAGGTCATGGAGGCTGTGGGATCTACTGACTCATGAATTAGCTGGACCGATGAGCACACTTGGCCACCCTTCTGCTTCAGAACCCATGTGATTCCACTGGACCTTGGATTATCTCTTCTCCAGCAGGACAGAATGCGTGGCAGGAGGTGGAAGGGCAATGACCATGACTGTGAATCCTGAAGAGACACTGGCTTCACACTTAAAAGTGAATAAGTCCTTGACCCTCCCCAAGATTCTATAAAGACTAACCACTGGTTGTTGTTTCTTTTTTTGTTTTGTTTTGGTTTTGAGACGGACTTTCGCTCTTGTCACCCAGGCTGGAGTGCAGTGGCAGGATCTTGGCTTACTGCAACCTCTACCTCCCAGGTTCAAACGACTCTCCTGCCTCAACCTCCCCAGTAGCTGGGATTACAGGCACCCACCACCACACCCGGCTAATTTTTTTTTGTATTTTTAGTAGAGATGGGGTTTCACCATGTTGGCCAGGCTGACCTTAGGTAATCCGCTGACCTGGGCCTCCCAAAGTGCTGGGATTACAGGCGTGAGCCCCCACACCTGGCCTAGGACAGGATCTGTTTGTATCAGAAAAATCCGATCAAAAGGAACAACTAGGCCGGATCCCGTGGCTCATGCCTGTAATCCCAGCACTTCAGGAGGCCAAGGTGAGTGGATCTCCTGAGGTCAGGAGTTCAAGACCAGCCTGGCCAACATGGTGAAACCCCATCTCTACTAAAAATATATATATATTTTTTTGAGACGGAGTTTCGCTCTTGTTGTCCAGGTTGGAGTGCAATGGCTGCGATCTCGGCTCACCGCAACCTCCACCTCCTGGGTTCAAGCAATTCTCCTGCTTCAGCCTCCTGAGTAGCTGGGACTACAGGCGCACGCCACCACGCCCAGCTAATTTTTGTATTTTTAGTAGAGACGGGGTTTCACCACGTTGACCAGGATGGTCTCGATCTCTTGACCTCGTGATCCACCCACCTCGGCCTCCCAAAGTGCTGGGATTACAGGCGTGAGCCACCGCGCCCGGCCTACTAAAAATATTTTTAAAATTAGCCAGGCATGGTGGCAGAAGCCAGTAATACCAGCTATTCAGGAGGCTGAGGCAGGAAAATCACTTGAACCTGGGAGTTGGAGGTTGCAGTGAGCTGATATCACGCCACTGCACTCCTGCCTGGACAGAAAGAGCAAAACTCTGTCTCCAAAAAAAAAAAAAAAAAAAAAAAGTCATGTCCTTAAAGCGGCATTTACCCAGAAATGATCAAAATGCTTTAAGCACATTTCTAAATAAAGGATGAATAAGTGTGGGGTAAGAAGTCATTAACTGGGGCCTGAAGGGTCAGGACTTGGATTTCTGGTTACTCTGTCCTAAAATCCTGACTTGGGTTACTGGTATAATCTGCCTTAGGGTGGATTCTCAGCAGATTGGAAAGGCAAATGGGACTTGGAGAGAAAATGGCCTTGAAGCAGTCTCTGTTGCCCTGAAAACCACTTTCCATTTCTAAGACATCACAACTTCCTCTTACTTAAGATTTTTTTAAGATCAAGAAGCAACTAAACACCAGATTGTTAAACAGCACAGGTATCCCAATCTCAAATTATAATACCTGGCCAAGCATGGTGGCTAATACCCATAATCCCAGCACTCTAGAAGGCCAAGTCAGGAGGGTCACTGGTAGCCAGGAGTTTGAGACCAACCTGGTGAGGTGGTAGGATTGCTCAAGCCCAGGAGTTCGAGGTTGCAGTGAGCTCTGACTGCACCACTGCACTCCCGGCCAGGGTGACAGAGGAAGACCTTGCCTCAACAACAACAAAAAACAGTATCTTAGGTATCTTTTATTTAATGATATACTCCTGTTTCTATTTTAAACAGGGGATTAAGAAGACTCTTATCTAGGTTCTAAACCAACAAATACCAAAGACAGTACAATGCCAGGTCCAAGTTCCTCTCTAAGGCCATGACTAGGAAACTTGTACACTGATGTTGTTTCTAAAGTTCTGTCTGCACAAAGGCATGGTTCCCCTTCCGGTTTTGACCTGATTCTTGATGCAGGCACCTACGCAGACAATTCAACTTTCCACTGCTAAATGGGAAAAGGCCACTGTGATTCCCCCTTTTTTAAAAGAAACAAGAACTTAGAATTTAGGAAGTAAAACTTAGGGACTTGCCTATGTCTCTATTTGAATAATTAATAGTAACAACTCTCAATAAAAATCATAATACTTTACACAGTGACTGCCTGTTTTCCACTGAAAGGCAGAAATAAATGAGAAGTTACTCCCCTTCAGCCTCAGACATAATTGATCTTCATGCAGACCAGTCAGTCACCAGAGAGGGAGGGCTCCTGCAGGCTTGAATTCGTCCTTTCTCTAATTTCCCCAGTCACCTTTGAAACCAGCAAGCACTGCATGAAGGTTAAGGGAGGCTCCACGTTTCCCTAAGGAGGCTGGAAAGACCTGAGGAAGAGGCGGCAAAATTGTCTTGGGAAAGAGATGGTGAAGGGGAGTTACAGCCAGCTTTAGGAAGGATCCTGTGGTACTTTTGTTTATGCTGCTTTGGAGTGATTTACATTTGCATAAAGCCCAATGATGTCACATGGCCTCCTTTGTTTAGACACAAATTTGTATTTTTAGCTGGGTGTGGTGGCACACACCTGTGGTCCCAGCTATTAGGGAGGCTGAGGTGGGAGGATCACTTGAACCTAGGAAGCACAGGTTGCAGTGAGCTGAGATTGCACCACTGCACTCCAACCTGGGCGACAGTGAGACTCCGTCTTGGGGAAAAAAAAATTGTGTTTGAGAATAAAACCCCAAAATGAACAGTTGCATTAAGTGTAGGGTGACAAGTCATTAACTGGGGCCAAAAGACCTGACAGGCTGGGCAAAAGGGCCCTGGCTGGTGACTCTAAATCCTGAAGGGTCAGGATTTGGATTTCTGGTTACTCCAACCTAAAATCCTAACTAGAGTTACTAGTGTAATCTGCTTTAGGGTTCTCACCACACTGGAAAGGCAAATGGGACTTGGAGAGAAAATGGCCTTGAAACAGTCTCTGCTGCCCTGAAAAATCATTTTTAATTTCCAATTCTATTTATATCTCAGGGAAAATGGGGGAGGGGGCAGTTGATAAGACTGTAGTCATTTTAATTGCTACATTACTGCGGAGCCATCAGAGTAATCATAAGGTCTCCAGAAGCCTGCTTCATTTCCTTTGAGAAGAACCAGAGAATCAGAATTGAGGAAAATAAACTCAACGCCACAGGTCCTAGTCACTTACTTCCTCCCACTAAGCCACCACCTCCGGGAAGGAGAAAACACAGGGTCACCAAGGCAGAAATTGCAGATGGTATAAAAGATTACCTCCCTAGTCTCCTTAAGGAAAGCCCAGGATAACCACGGATGCCCAAGGCTTCCTCTGCTGGTGAAGACACAGCCCTGAGGCTTGGGAAGGAAGGCTGGAAGAGCCCCATGGGTGACAAGATCACCTCAAGCAACACCACAGCTTCCAGAGCTACAGCTGCAGCAGACCAATGGCGTCCACTGGGCAGGCCCTGTGCTATCTCCTCAGGCTGGACACTGGCCTTAGGGAAGGAGCTTCCATTTCTCCCCTGCCTTTCTACCAGACACCAGGAAGTGGAGGTGGCAGAGACTGGGAAACAGGAAATCAGACCAAAAAATAGCCAGAGCTTTCCACCTTTAACAGAAATAAAGTCTGGAATTTGGCAGAGGCCTCTTAGGAAGTCTTCAAGGATTTTCAACAGGAACCTATCTGGGCAACATTGGGCTAGTTCCCAGGGCTTCTGAAAGCCTTCACTTTTAGAAGTATTACTTCTAGGGGTGGTAAATGAAACCTAGTTTGGGTCACTAAGGTAAGATGTGGCCAGGAACTCACACTCAGGGGAGAAATGAGGGCCGGAATCTGGATCAGGGCCTAGAACCACCCACTCAGTAACAGGAAAGGACTGACCAGGAGCTTAGACAGAGCCGGTCCATTTTCCTCTTTCCAGAGGGGACTAAAGCTGGGCTGTCAAATACACAGAAAATGGAAATTCGAATGCCCCTGCCTACATTCAGGCCGCAAGTTACACTCCCAAAGACTGCTTCCAGGCAGCACCACAGTCTGACAGTCAAAGCAGTTGCTACCAAGGGAGGCACAAGTCTGTAAAGAGACTTCAGAGCCCTTTACTGTGCAGCAGTCATTTTGTCAGACGTGAGGATCAGGCAGCTATAGACTCTTACAATGGCGAAGGGGTGACGAAGTTTGGGAGCATGCAAACTGGATGATTGACTGAGCCTCTGCGGGTCCACAGGCTCCCAGTGGAGGAAAGTGGCCGGACTGCCTTCAGGGAAGAAAACCTCATTTCAGGCCTCAGTTCTACCTATGGCTTAAGCCTAAATAAGTCCTCAGCTGTTTTAAAAGATTCTTGGGGGTCTTAGGCTGAGTTTCATCACTTTTTTAGAAGTCCAGGCCTTGTTCTATTTTCTGAATCTAAAATGCACTCGTATGTATTGCAGCCATTATTTTCCTGGAGCCCCTATGTCAGGGAGCACAAAATCCAGATGTCTAGTCAGGACCCCTAAGAGTTTTCACACCTCCAAAGTTTTTGAGTTCTCTAAGCAGCCAACCAGATGTCTAACACCAGAGGGCTCATTTAGTAAACACCTCTCACCTGGACTGTGGGACTGTCTTATCCACAAACAGGAAGATCGCCTTTTCAGAAGGAAGCTGGATCCTTTTCCTGATGATCCACATGAACTGAGCCACAGTGATATCAGATGGAACCAAGTACTTCCGTTTGTCAATGTCAACAATCTGAGAGCCTGAGACCTTTTCCACAATCACCTGGGAAAGTAAAGAGAGGTCAGGACTCAGTTTCTAAAGCGAGGCTCTGGCCTCATGGCTGAAGAGCTGAGGAACAGAGTGTGGGCAAGGAGGTGGGTGGGAAACTGCTTAGCAGGAGAAAATACATCTTTGGCTTAATAACCACACGCTCTGGAGGTTAAGAATTGATATAAATGGGTTACAGGGAAACGGTAAGTGCTTTTCTGTGGTCAGTTATGTAAGAGAAACACAGCCCTTACTACTAAGCTTTTCCACATTTTATCTGGGCAGACCTAAGAATATGTGGGGACGGTTTCATCCATAGCCCGTTACTCCAGGACCCCAGAATGGATCCCCTTCACACTACAGGAAATACTACTGTGTTCCCAAGGAACACAGGAGACAAGAACAGATGGACTAATGGGAATGCCTGGAATTTCAGCCAGCCAAGAACCAAGCTCTTCATTTGGCCTGTTGCTCCTCTCTGAACAAGTTTCAAATCCGTCCCTCCTACTCCTTCCCCCAACGGAATTATTCACAAGCAAAGAGCCACAATAACAGGCCTTAATGTCCATTAAAAATTAATAAGGATTACAAACTATCTCCCAAAACATGGAAAAAATATAACATCATATTTACTAGTAACTAGGAAGAAAACATGACAGAAGGGCTTCTCACATTATTTTGGTCAGGCAAGAATAAGAGGGTCAAGGTCAGGCAACGGAGCTAGAAGTTGGGTAAAGATGGAGGCTCCAAGTAAAAGGTGAAGGTCCTGAGACTCAAGTACCACTTCCAAGACCAAAGTGACAGTCTCCCTCCACCACCATTCCCAAAAGTGGCAGTAACCTGTTGCCCTGTCCTAGAACATCATTCCTTACATAACTGGCCAGGGAGCCCCGAGGCTGCAGACAGCTCACTGGCCTAGATCCGGAGATTCAGCACTGAGGCACCCTGAACAGCACCAGCCTGAGCCCCTCACGCCCCGGCTCTGGGCGGCCTCATCCTAGTCTGGCCCGTCTGCTACTATAACTGGGAATGAAACCTCAACTTGTCAACTGCTGAAAGGCCTAGGGCCTATCACGGGTCCCAGACAACAGAGGTGACAGCGAGGTGAGGGGACGGAGAGTCCAAACACTCACCGGAACCCGGTCGGGATATTTCGCTCGGATCTTCGCGGACTCCACGCATCTGTGTTCTGTGGGAGAAACAAACAGGGCTGACGGCCACGCCTGCCCACAGGTCGGTTCCCGGCCCTCGGCCCTCCTCCTCTTGCGCCTTGCGCACAACCCAGGCCCTCGTTCCGGCATCCCCGCGGCCGCGGTCCTGTCCCTTAGCTCCCAGGTGGGGTGTCTGCAGAGGGTGACACGGGGTCAAGAGACGCTCGTGGCACCGGAGCCTTGGCGACTCGAGCCTGGAGCGCGCGGCATACGTCCTGCTTCACCCGGCCCAGAGCCGCCCGAGTGGGGGAGGGGGCCCACCCGCCGCGGCCCCCCGCGGCCGGTCCGATGGCCAAGTGCTTACCCAAAGAGTGGTCCTCCTTGAACATCCACTTCATGGCGGCGGCGGGGAGGGGACGGAACCGGCTCTCGGAGCCGCGGAACTCCGCGTACCGACCACAACAACAACGACGGCGGCGGCGGCAGCGACGGAGGCGACTACACGGCAGGCGGGACTTCCGGCTGCCGGAGCCTAGCAACCGGTCAGGGGCGGGGCTTCCGGCGCCACTGGCCAGGACGCGGTGCCAAGGGGCGGGGCCGCACGTAAAGGGACGGGGCCACGGAGGGCTCCGTCTGGGGGTTACTAGGCTGCGGAGGAGGTGAAGTTGGTTACGGGGGCGTCTATGGGCAATATCGGCGACCCCAGGAAGGAATGTTCGGGGGACTGGTGACAGGAGTGGGGTCTCGGGAGTGTTTGTGCCGGGAAGCGTCTAGCTGATAGTGTAGGGCTCTGAGGGCTGTTTGGGGGTGTGGCTAATAGTTGAGGGCTCTTAGAGCGATTCATAGGGGAGGTCTGAATGGGGAATTGGTGACAAGAACGGTCTTTGGGAGTAAGAATGACATAAAGGGGGTCTCTAGTGCTTGGCGGTGACAAGGGAGCTGTTTAGGGCGTTGACAGTTTGGGGGGTATTGCTCGGAGTGGTGACAGGGTGGGGGCACAGTGTGGGAGGGGTGGTGTTTGAGGACCCTGTGTAGGAAGCGGCACTGAGGACAACCTGGACGTCCGGTATTAGGGACAGCGGTAATAGGTTGCCTTGGACCTAGAAACTGAATTTAAACTAATCCCATTTTCTTCCTTTATTCGTGAATCTATTTGAATAAACATTTACGAAAAGATATCACAAATACACATTTGAGGTAGGACGTGGTGGCTCCCGCCAGTAATCCCAACACTTTGGGAGGCCAAGGCAGGAGGATACCCTGAAGTCAGGAGTTCGAGACCAGGCTGGCCAACATGGTAAAACCCCGTTTCTACTAAAAATACAAAAATTAGCCAGGCCACTGCACTCCAGCCTGGGTGGGAACAAGACTCCGTCTCAAAAACAAACAAACAAACAAATGCACATTTGAAGAGTATAACATCACTGATCACAGACCCTTTAACCTTAACTGGCAGAGGAGTTAGAGGTGACTGTCAGGCTCGGAGAATTCCCCTGAGAGCTGGTCATGAGATGGGTTTCCTTGTTTGGCTGTGGGAGTGGTTTAGCAATCACAGCCTGAGCTGTGTGTGTCACCTGCCCAGACATATGCCTTGAGGTTCTCCAGCCAGTGATGTAATGCCTTTCTTCCAAGCAGAGTCATCAAGGCAGTCTGGTCTAGGTCACCATCTGTTTATAAGCTGCTCAGCACATTGCAAGAATATTCACTTAATTTGGGCACAGGAACCCTGCCACATGCTTGTGATTCTGATGCACCTGTAAAGCCTGTATGTTTGAACATGCTAGTTCATCATTTCCTACACTGGAAATTCCTGATTGATGCTGTGGAATCTAGCTTCATTTTAAAAGTATTTTTGTTATTTTAAGACTGTGTGTCTGACCAACCAGAATAGGTTTTTTGTTTGTTTGTTCTTTTGTCTTTGTTTTTGTTTTTTGAGACAGGCTCTCGATCTGTTGCCCAGGCTGGAGTGCAGTGATGTAATCTCGACTCACTGCAACTCTGCCTCCCGGGTTCAAACGATTCTCCTGCCTCAGCCTCCCGAATAGCTGGGACTACAGGCATGCGCGACCCCTCCCAGCTAATTTTTGTATTTTTGGTAGAGATGGGGTTTTGCCATATTGGCCAGGCTGGTATCCAACTTCTTACCTCAAGTAAGTGATTTGCCCGCCTCGACCTCCCAAAGTCCCAGAGTGCTGGGCGTAAGCCACTGCACCTGTTTGTTTGGTTTTTGTTCGGTTGGTTGGTTGGTTGGGTTTGGGGTTTTTTTGTGTGTTGGTTGGTTTTGTTTTTTTTTGTTTTTGTCTTTTTTGAGATGGAGTCTCCCTCTGTCACCCAGGCTAGAGTGCAGTGACTTGATCTCAGCTCACTGCAACCTCTGCCTCCTGGGTTCAAGCAGTTCTCCTGCCTCAGCCTCCTGAGTAACTGGGATTACAAGTGTGTACCACCATGCCCAACTAATGATTGTATTTTTGTTTTGTTTTTGAGATAGAGTTTCGCTCTCATTGCCCAGGCTGGAGTGCAGTGGCACTGTCTTGGCTCACTGCAACCTCCACTTCCTAGGTTTAAGTGATTCTCCTGCCTCAGCCTCCCGAGTAGCTGGGATTACAGGCATGCACCACCATGCCTGGCTATCTTTTATTTTTAGTAGAGACAGGGTTTCTCTATGTTGGTCAGGCTGGTCTGGACCTCCCGACCTCAGGTGATCCGCCTGCCCCGGCCTCCCAAAGTGCTGGGATCACAGGCGTGCGCCACTGTGCCTAACCTAATTTTTGTATTTTTGGTAGAGATGGGTTTCACCATGTTGGTCAGGCTGGTCTTGAACTCCTGATCTCATGATCTTCCCACCTCGGTCTCCCAATGTGCTGGGATTACAGGCGTGAGCCACGGCACCCAGCCTGTTTGTTTGTTTTTAATGAAGTGAAAAAGCCTTTGAATATCCTACTTAGAAATTAGTGTTGTTACAAGTAAGAGCTTCGTGCTAGGTGCTGGGGGTGGAAAACTGAAGAAGACAGATGACACCCCTGTTCTCATGGGTGGGGGCATGACATATTCTTGTCCCCCTGACATATTCTAGTGGGACAAGACAAAAAATAAATATGTCAGGTAATGATAGGTGCTGTTTAGAAAAATAAGGCAGGGCAGGTGACTAGACAGTGTGGTGGGATGGAATGCTAATTAGATAAAATGGCTGACATATTCTAGGGAGCCCTGCAGCTGGAGCTAAGTGAGAGAGGAGAGTTGTGTTACGAGACAAATTCAAAGAGATCTAGAACAAAACTGTGTAGAGCTTTAAATTCCATGCAGAGAACTTTGGATTTTATTTAGAATAAGATGAGAAGTGTACGTTTTTTTTTGTTGTTGTTGTTGTTTGTTTATTTGGTTTGGTTTGATTTGGTTTTATTTGAGATGGAATCTTGCTCTGTTGCCAGGCTGGAGTGCAATCTCGGCTCACTGCAACCTCCACCTCCCAGGTTCAAGTGATTCTCCTGCCTCAGCCTCCTGAGTAGCACAGACTACAAGCCACCATGGCCAGCTAATTTTTGTATTTTTATTAGAGACAGGGTTTCACTGTGTTGGCCAGGATGGTCTCAATCTCTTGACCTCGTGATTGGCCTGCCCCAGCCTCCCCAAGTGCTGGGATTACAAACATGAGCCACCGTGCCCTGCCCAGTATAGAGATTTAAGTAGAGATGTAGCACAGTCTGACTTTCCTTTTCAAAAGGCTAGCTTAGTATATTGTAGGGGCTGAGGGTAGAAGCAGGGAAATAGTTGAGAGGCTATTCATCATCCTGGTGAAAGATGATGTTGGCTTAGGCCAAGCTGGGGTTGACAGAAGCAGTTGTATTCTGGATATATTTTGAAGATAGAACTGGTAACGTTTGTTGATAGATTGGATGTAAGATAATGAGGGACAGATCAAAATCAAGGTTTCTGGAAGGATAGAAATGCC
Organism: Alouatta palliata; assembly: GCA_004027835.1. Taxonomy (NCBI): domain Eukaryota; kingdom Metazoa; phylum Chordata; class Mammalia; order Primates; family Atelidae; genus Alouatta; species Alouatta palliata. Next base: position 21,199 of record PVKV010021080.1, read on the forward strand.
ATTTACTGAAATAGGGTGGAGCGAGCTTGGGGAGTGTAAAACAAGAGTTTAGTTTCAGAGATTTTAAATATGAAATGTCCAAGAGACATATCTCAGCGAAAATGTAGAGTTGGTAGATGGTGCTATGAGTCTCAAATTTGGAGAGAAATATTTAAAGCTATTGATGTGGGTAAAAGTAGGTAGACAGTGAGTTTATAAATGAAAATACCTATCTACAAATAGAATTAAACACTGAATAATGAAGATGGTGGTTCATCATCTCAGTGAACCAGTGGAGGAGTTAGAAATTGGACTCAACACCGCTGCTTTACAACCTCATTGTGTCCTAGTCCAAGATATATGTATATTGCCTTGCATGTTAAAGAGCTGAGAACAGGCCGGGTGCGGTGACTCACGCCTGTAATCCCAGCACTTTGGGAGGCAGAGGTGGGTGGATTACCTGAGGCCAGGAGTTCAAGACCGGCCTGGCCATCATGGTGAAACCCCATCTTTAAAAAAAAAAAAAAGAAAAGAAAAGAAAAGAAAAATAAAAGAAGAGCTGAGAACACTTCTCAGGGGAAAGTTTCACTGCTCACCAACTCACAGGCATGTCTCCTGATGGTTTCAATGTTGTGCAATGCATTTTGGTCTTCCATCCTTACCTACTTTCTTGGTGTCTTTTCCCAGTTCACCCTTCTAATTGGCGTATCTCATCTGCCTTGATGTTACGTATCACTTTCTTTACACAGTGGGTCATTGTATTTAGCTATGGAGTGTTCTAAGGACAATGGATGCCTTCCTTGAGCGGATGGTTAGTTGAGGAGGTAAATCAGCAGGAGAAATAGGATAATGAATCTATGCAATGTAATTACACATTAATAGATCTATAAAACACAGAGAGTGAATTTCAAATGTTGGAGAGGCATGCGAACTTGGGTACTGAGGCATTGCTGGGGCAATGGGGGTCAGCACAAAGCCAAGTGAGAATCAGCAAGGAAGACTTCACGGAGTCTCCACCCAGGGTGGAGTACAGTGGCATGATCTTGGCTTACTGCAACCTCTGCCACCCGGGTTCAAGCGATTCTCCTGCCTCAGCCTCCCGAGTAGCTGGGACTACAGGTGCCTGCCACCATGCCTGGCCAATTTTTGGAGATTTTTTTTAGTAGAGACGGGATTTCACCATCTTGGCCAGGCTGGTCTTGAACTCCTGACCCTCATGATCCACCCGCCTTGGCCTCCCAAAGTGTGGGGATTACAGGCATGAGCCACAGCGCCGGCCCAAAAAAATTTTTTTTGATTAGCTGGGCACAGTGGCTCATGCCTGTAATCCTAGCACTTTGCGGGGCCAAGGCAGGCTGATCATGAGGTCAGGAGATCATGACCATCCTGGCTAACAAGTGAAACCTTGTCTCTACTAAAAATACAAAAATTAGCCAGGCGTGGTAGCACGCGCCTATAATCCCAGCTACTCAGAAGGCTAAGGCAGTAGAATTGCTTGAACCCGGGAGGTGGAGGTTGCGGTGAGCTGAAATCACGCCACTGCACTCCAGCCTGGGTGACGAGTGAAACGCCATCTAAAAAAAAAATTAGCCAGGCATAGTGGCACATGCCTGTAGCTCCAGCTATTGAGGAGTACTTGAGGCAGGAGGAGTACTTGAGCCCAGGAGGTAGAAAGAGAGAGACCTTGTCTCAAAAACAAAATAATAATAATAAAAAAAAACCCTATATTGCCATCCCAGAAAAGCTTTTAATCAAGAACTAGTAGTATTAAACCCACTATTTCAAAAGCATTTTATGGCTGATGACATTGTCACCTCGGACCCTGGGATAGTTTTCCCAAATGGGCAGTCTCGACCTTGCTATTAGTCTGTGTTGTTAGGATGTCAGCTGTTCTCTTCATCTAAAAGCCACTTTGAGGTTGCTTTCATAGTGGCAGCAACTACTGGACTCCGCTCAGCACAAAGCTCACATTATCTCCTGACACTGCAGTGTGATCCCTCCGGGACTTTTTTTTTTCTTTCTTCAGACAGAGTCTTGCTCTGTCACCCAGGCTAGGGTGTGGTGGTACAGTCACAGCTTACTGCAACCTCTAATTCCTGGGCTCAAGCAGTCCTCATGTGTTGGCATCCCAAAGTGTTACTGGAAAGGGGTTCTGGATCTCACGCAAAAAAGAATTTGGGGCAGGTCGATAGAGTGAAAAAATAGCTACTCAAAATAAAAAATAAAAAAAATAAAGAAAACAAAAAAATAACTACTCCATAGGCAGATCATCAGTGTGGGCTACTCAACTGAGTAAATTTAGAGTTATTTCTTGATCCATATGCTAAACAAGGGTTAAATTATTCATGAGTTTTCCAGGAAAAGGGCAGAGATTTCCTAGAACTGAGGGTCTCTCCGCTTTTTAGACTAGATAGGGTAACTTCAGGACATTGCCATGGCCTTTGTAAACTGTCATGGCACTAGTGTGAGTTTCTTTTAGCATGCCAATGCGTTACAATGAGCATATGCTGAGCAGTGAGGATGACCAGAGGTCACATTCAAGGCCATATTGGTTTTGGTGGCTTTTGGCTGGCTTTTTTTTTTGAGGCAGAGTTTCATTCTTGTCACCCATGCTGGAGTTCAATGGCACAGTCTTGGCTTACTGCAACCTCCACCCCCCAGGTCCAAGCAATTCTCCTGCCTCAGCTTCCCAAGCAGCTGGGATTACAGGTGCCCACTACCACACCTGGCTAATTTTTTTGTATTTTTAGCGGTGACAAGGTTTTACCATGTTGGCCAGGCTGGTCTCAAACTATTGACCTCAGGTGATCTGCCCACCTCAGCCTCCCAAAATGCGGGGATTACAGGTGTGAGGCACTGTGCCAGGCCTTGCTGGCTTCTTTTTAACCACATCCTGTTTTATCCACAGTGTCTCTGTGACCTGTATCTTATGTCATCCTCCTAGCTCATACTATGACGAAGAATGCCTAACCTGGGAACACAGCCCAGTAGGTCCCAGCCTTATTTTACCCAGCCCCCATTCAATATGGGAGTCTCTCTGGTTCAAACACCTCTGACAAAAGTGTTAAGCTGAGCCACCACACCTGGCCTCAACAGCTTCTTGATTGGTCTCCCTGACTTCTGTTTTTCCTCACCCCTCACTCAATGACCCTATCCTGGTGTACTGTAATCCAAAAATAAAATTCTAAGCTCCCAGGCCAGGCGTGGTGGCTTATGCCTGTAATTCCAGCACTTTAGGAGGCAGAGGTGGGTGGATCATGAGGTTAAGAGATCGAGACCATGCTGACTAACATGGTGAAACCCCATCTCTACTAAAAATACAAAAGTTAGCTGGGCATGGTAGTGCATGCTTGTAGTCCCAGCTACTCAGGAGGCTGAGTGAGGCTAGAGAATTACTTGAACCCAGGAGGCAGAGGTTGCAGTGAGCCGAGTTCGTGCCACTGTACTCCAGCTCAAAAAAAAAAAAAAAAAATTCTAAGCCCCCAACCATCTGAATGGAACCCTTCTCTCAGCCAAGGGTATTCCAAAGTTAACCTGAAAAACTAGCTCTGGCCATGATGGGAAAGGGGAGAGTCAGACATGCCTCATTATACCCTCCTCTTTTTGGAATTCAGACCCAGCTGACCAGTATTAACATCAACACAGAGAGAGTAAGGCTGATAGTAACAGAACAGACTCTTTAAGTCTGATAAGAAACATTTACAATCTGTTCTCTTTGAAGCCTAGAGGCTTTATTTGCATGATAAAACACTGAACTCCACAACCCCTTATTGTTTTTGTTTTTTTTGTTTTTGTTTTGAGACCGAGTCTTGCTCTGTCACCCAGGCTGGAGTGCAGTGGCACCACCTGGGCTCACTGCAGCCACCGCCTCCTGGGTTCAAGCGATTCTCCCGCCTCAGCCTCCAGAGTAGCTGGGATTACAGGCATCTGCCACCATGCCCGGCTAATTTTTGTATTTTTAGTAGAGATGAAGTTTCACCATGGTGGCCAGGCTGGTCTCAAACTCCAAACCTCAGGTCACCCACCCACCTTGGCCTCCCAAAGTGCTGGGATTACAGGTGTTAGCCACCACGCCCAGCCATTCCGGGCCATTTGAAGAACTTGGCTGTGGACCATAGTTTAAAAAAAAAAAAAAGTCCTTCTACCATGTTCGAAATATTGGTTGGGGACAGTGAGGGGATGTAAGCATTCAATTAAGCAATAAACCAGTGATCTTTAGGGAGGACCATAGCTTCCTGTAAAACTTGTGGCTGAGCTTGTACCCAGCATAAGGTTAACGAAGTACATCAGAGCTTTGTAGTAATTCCACTCTATCCTTCGAAGAGCCAGGGGATTTGTGTTTCCGTGTCTGTCTTGCATTGGCACATAGTGGAAGCAACAGAAAATCTGGGGGCAAAGGCACATGGCGTTGGTCTTAGCCCAGGACCAGGTCCAGGACCGTGGCCAGGCTTGTAACTGGCTGGACTTCAGTAGGAACCACACTGGGGTTAACAGATGACACAAAAGCAGATGTTTGTTCTGTGCAGAACACATGTGAAGGGAGAAGAAAAGGCACACACACAATACCTTTAAGGGTAAACAAGCTTTATCCCACGTAAATGGCAGTGCAGATAAAATAAGCAAATTAATATACTAAGCAGATTGATATAATAAGCAAATTGCAATGGGAAGGGGAGAAGGAAAAAGACATATATATTTATACTCACCAGACTAGGGAGGACTTACCACCAGACTGGGAAGCGACAGCCTGGGCTCGAGTCAGACATTACACTCACCAGACTATGGAGGATTCACCTCCAGACTGGGAAGCAACGTTCGTGCAGACAAGGAGAGGTCTCATGAAGCTCTGGCGTGGTCTGGGACCCTAGCTCTTTTGGTAACAAGTTGTTTGGCATGAGGCCCAGTCACGAGGGTCCTTCACCACTTGGCTCAAGGAACATTAAAAGATCTTGTTTTTGCGATTGTTTTTCAATAACTAACCTAGAAGAGATTGAAATAGAGATTTCTCCGAAACTTCGCTGGATGAACAAGGGGCTCACACAACCTATATGGGACTTGGTGACCATTTTGTCCATGTTCAATTGAGTTAAAATTTAATATTTATCTTTTCCTCCACAGTGTTGAAGTCAACTTTTATGAGCATCTTATTTTACAAATGTTAACACAGACAACAGCCACGACTCTGGTCCACGAGACATTCTACCGCCTCCCATCCTTCACGCAAAAGCACTCAGCGCCAAAAGGAAGCCGACCGTCCCCTCGGCGGCCGCCACGCCCTCTAACCCCTCCCCCGCCACGGGTTCCTTTCCGTGCGTCCTTGCTATTGGCTCCTTTCCGGGCGCCTTCGGTTGCCGTGAGACCGAGACGATGGCAACCAGGAGAAGCCAAACTTGGTCACCTGGTTCGAGGCGTGCCAGCGTGCGGAGCTCATGGCGCTCTACGAGCTCTTCTCTCACCCGGTTGAGCGCAGCTACCGCGCGGGGCTCTGCTCTAAAGCCGCGCTGTTCCTGCTGCTGGCCGCAGCGCTCACGTACGTCCCGCCGCTGCTGGTGGCCTTCCGGAGCCAAGGTGAGCCTGCCCCGGCCGTTGTGCCACGCCGCTCCCCGAGCGCGCTCGGCCGGGGCCGGCCTCCCTGACCGCCTCCCCACCGCCCTCTTTAACTCAGGGTTTTGGCTGAAGCGGAGCAGCTACGAGGAGCAGCCGACCGTGCGCTTCCGGCACCAGGTGCTGCTCGTGGCCCTACTGGGACCTGAGAGCGGCGGGTTCCTCGCCTGGAGCACGTTCCCCGCCTTCAACCGGCTGCAGGGGGATCGCCTGCGCGTCCCGCTCGTTTCGGTGCGTGGTTCTTGCCTGGGCCTGTGGCAGAGCGGGGTGTGGGGTGGGGACGGGGAAGCGAATGGGGATGTGGGGGCGAGCGGCCCCGGCCCTGGGGAGCCCAGCTTGGATCCTAAGAACTCGCGAACCCGCAGAAGTGGGACGTTTCATCTCCTAGGGCCTGGGGAATCGCTCTTCTGTTCCAGTCAGCTTCTCCCAGACGTCCTCGGCCCCCAGAAAGCCACGCTGTCAGCGTGTGAGCCCTGACACAGTGTCCAGAGGCCTGGGGGCAGCCTGCCTCTGCCCCAGGCACACCCGCAGGCTTGGCCTGATGGAAGGTGTTTGTGAAAGTCCTTTTAGGAGCCTTGAAGGCCGCGAGCTGTTAATGTAAGAAACCCAAAGCTGTCGCGCCGTTTGCATCACAGCACTGTAGGAACGGAAAGGGCGGCATTTTTATGCTGACCCCTGGAAACCAAGGAGCTGATTGGTTAAGCGGCCTTCCCAGAGCGAGCCCTGGCCGAGTCACGCCCCCTGGGCTTGTCGTCCCCTTAGAGGCTGCGCCGTCCTGCAGCTGTTCGGGATGAAATTGAAGCATCTTACTGTCTGTAATTTATTTATTTACTTTTAAATTTTTTTTATCAGTAGAGTGCTCAGAGGAGACTGTAATTTAGTATTTGCTTTGAGAGATTATAAAGAAATAATTCCTTTATAATCACTCCTTTTCACTGATTTTCTGAAAACATTTTCCTTTAGAAGTATGAAACTTCTGGTTTTCCTTCTTTCAAAGCTGAATCTCTTCAGACATCTCTAAGATGATTGGCCTACAAGCCAAACATGTATAGCTGAGGGGAAAAGAAAATCAGACGTTCCCAGCAACTAAATAAAATTGTTTTTAAAAATCTGATTGGCCATATAAGTAACTGCAAAAAAATACTAGGTTGGTGCAAAAGTAATTGCAGTTTTGCCATTAAAAGTAATAGCACACCGGGCGCGGTGGCTCACGCCTGTAATCCCAGCACTTTGGGAGACCAAGGCGGGTGGATCACGAGGTCAAGAGATCGAGACCATCCTGGTCAACATGGTGAAACCCTGTCTCTACTAAAAATACAAAAATTAGCTGGGCATGGTGGCACGTGCCTGTAGTCCCAGCTACTCGGGAGGCTGAGGCAGGAGAATTGCTTGAACCCAGGACGCGGAGGTTGCGGTGAGCTGAGATCGCGCCATTGCACTCCAGCCTGGGTAAGAAGAGCGAAACTCCGTCTCAAAAAAAAAAAAAAGTAATGACAAAAAAAACCACAGTTACTTTTGCACCAACCTAATATGATTCGGGTTAGTTTTCTCCTATTACTTTATAAATGTTCTTATGTTCTGATTACAAAAGCACATGCTCATTCTAAAATATTATGGAGTTACAGGTAGACATAATAGAAATTGAAGGTTTAGTGATATATATGTATCAATACTTATTAATCAGCCTTATTCTTTTTGAGGTCTCCAAAGTATTTCACGTCATGAAACAGCAGTACTGTATTTAACCAGTTCCCTGTTGCTGGATATTTGGCTTACTTTGACTTTTTCCCTATTAGGGACAATATTTTTTTTCTTTTGGTTTTTTTTTTTTTTTTGAGACAGAATATTGCTCTGTCGCCAAGGCTGGAGTGTAGTGGCATGAACTCCGCTCACTGCAACCTCCGCCTTCTGGGTTCAAGCAATTCTTGTGCCTCAGCCTCCGGAGTAGCTGGAATTACAGGCGTGTGCCACCATGTCCAGATAATTTTTGGATTTTTTGCAGAGAAGGGGTTTCACCATGTTGGCCAGGCTAATCTCAAACTACTGACCTCAGGTGATCCACCTGCCTCAGCCTCCCAAAGTGCTGGGATTACATGTGTGCGCCACCATGCCCAGCCTAGGGGAAATATTTCAATGAACGAGGTTTTGACTAGATCTTATGCTTTCAAATGTGAAATTGTGAGGAACTGGAATAGCAGCTCTTTGATGAAATTGTATAAGTACATAGAAAACTAAGCAAATAATAACTGCAGAGAAATGAAAAGTAAGGAAAAGTGATAACAGAAATGTCACCAGAGTTGTGAATAGGATTTACATAGTCTTAATTATATGAACACTGAATGTTGACTGACCAAAAAGAGATTTTAACTCTACTGGGGGTAATGAGAAAGGTATTGAGTATATGACAGGGGATGGTGGGAGGAGTGGAGGGAGAGAAGAAGCTAAATCATCTTTCCTTGTGGGAACTCAATAGAGAATGCCTAAAACTGAGAAGTTGAGAGTTGCCAATGCAAATGTCATCTCAAGACCTAGAGATACATTTCTAAATGATTGAGTAAATGACATAAAAATAGTTGCACCTAGGCCGGGTGCGGTGGCTCACGCCTGTAATCCCAGCACTTTGGGAGGCCGAGGCGGGTGGATCACGAGGTCAAGAGATCGAGACCAACCTGGTCAACATGGTGAAACCCCATCTCTACTAAAAATACAAAAATTAGCTGGGCATGGTGGCACGTGCCTATAGTCCCAGCTACTCGGGAGGCTGAGGCAGGAGAATTGCTTGAACCCAGGAGGCAGAGGTTGCGGTGAGCCGAGATCGCACCATTGCACTCCAGCCTGGGTAACAAGAGTGAAACTCCATCTCAAAAAAAATAAATAAATAAAAATAAAAATAGTTGCACCTAGATATGATAGCTCTCACCTGTCATCCTAGCACTTAGGAAGGCCAAGGCAGGAGGATTGCTTGAGCCCAGGAATTCAAGGCCAGCGTAGGCAACATAGTAGAACCCTACATTTCAAAAAAATAAAAAATTAAAAAGAAACAAAGAAGTGGTACAGTTTGCCCTAGCTTTTTTTTTTTTTTTTTTTTTTTTAAACGGGGTCTCACTCTGTTGCCCAGGCTGGAATTCAGTGGCACAATCTCAGTTCACTGCAACCTCTGCCTCCCTGGTTCAACCAAGCCTCTTGCCTCAGCCTCCCAAGTAGCTGAGACAACAGGCATGGACTTCCACTCCTGGCTAATTTTTTTGTGTTTTTAGTAGAAACAGGGTTTCACCATGTTGGCCAGGCTGGTCTAGAACTCCTGACCTCTGGTAATACACTCGCCTCAGCCTCCCAAACAGCTATGATTACAGGTGTGAGCCACTCCTCCTGGCCTGCCCTAGCTTTGAAGTGAACACAGGCTGGACTAGAACTCAATATTTCTTATGCTGTATCTTAAAATCTTAGACCTTATTGCAACAAACTACTTTTATTTTCTAACTTTGAACATAGAGCCAGACTGGTGTCAGCCTATCCAGGAAACTGTCCAGGAAGCAAAGGAAGCAGTGGTTGTTGATTAAGGTTGGACCAAGTGCTGAGAGGTGGCTTTGCAATGGCTAATGGGGGAAATGCTGAAGTTACAAGCAGCCTTGCTTCTGCTTTGGTCAGTTCATCTTGGACAGCGTCTCTAAGATCCCTACACTTTTAATGGTTCGGAAGTCTAGTTTATGTTGTTTTTAATGAGAGAAAAATAAAGCAGAGTGACTTTTTCCCCTCAAGGAGCCTGACATGGCTCTTGAGGGCATGTGTGGATCCACAGAATACAGAGGCTGAAGGCTATAGGAGGATTCTGGAGGATGAGTGGAGAGTACCATGTTTCTAAGACACCTGTTGTTTCTCATCTCTGAAATCAGTGTCTCCCTGTATGTGGTTATCAGCTATTGGCAAGGAGGTAGGTGTGGCATAGTTCTCACTGCTTACACCTGTGCCAGCATCAAAAGTGCCAGCATCAAAGCATGCAGAGGGGGCATCATTTCTGTGTGAGAGGTAGGTGTTAGAAAAATGAAAATGAAATAAAAAGAAGGGGCATCAGCAACCTCAGAGAAAACCCCAGAGACAGTAGTAGAACATTATTTTAACCCCCAGAATTGAATGGAGAGCAAATAAGAGAAAGTTGGAGAGGCTTTTAAAAATAGGAAAGCTTTGCATAATTTCGGTCTGCTTAAGGGCCCAGACCAGTGGCTTTTAGTTTCTTTTATGAATTTTTCGTTTGTTTATTTTTTATTTTTTTGAATTGTTCATTTTTTAATTTTGAGCCAGGGCCTCACTTTGTCACCCAGGCTGGAGTGCAATGGTGTAATCTTGGCTTACTACAGCCTCCGCCTCCTGGGTTCAAGAGATTCTCCTGCCTCAGCCTCCCAGGTAGCTGAGATTACAGGCTCCTGCCACCACCCCAGCTCATGTTTGTAATCTTAGTACAGATGAGGTTTTACCATGTTGGCCAGGCTGGTCTTGAACTCCTGAGCCCAAATGATCTTCCCACCTCAGCCTCCCAAAGTGCTGAGACTATAAGCCTGAGCTGCCCGGCTGAATTGGTTTTTTTTTTTTTTTCTGAGACAGAGTCTCACTCTGTCACCAGGCTGGAGTGCAGTGGTGTGATCTCAGCTCCCTGCAACCTCTGCCTCCCGGTTCGAGCTGTTCTCCTGCCTCAGCCTCCTGAGTAGCTGGGACTACAGGCGCACGCCACCATGCCCAGCTCATTTTTGTGTTTTTAGTAGAGACAGGGTTTCACCATGTTGGCCAGGATGGTCTCGATCTCTTGACCTCGTGATCCGCCTGCCTTGACCTCCCAAAGTGCTGAGACCACAAGTCTGAGCTGCCCGGCTGAATTGTTTTTTTTTTTTTTTCTGAGACAGAGTCTCAGAGCCATCGCGCCCAGCCTTTTTGTTTGTTTTAACGCTGATCACCAACATGTTCGATGGCACAAAGGACAGAGCTGCATAGAAAAGTATGGATATTGTTGACTGAGTTAGTGTTACTCAAAATTATGAGGGTGTGAAGAAGTTTTAGGAATCCCTGGATCAACTTATTTTGCTTATATTTTTCTAAGTAAATAAACATATGCTGTAAATATATCTAAATCTAAAAGCTCAGTAACTTTTTTAAAAGTAAGTGATTAGGGCCGGGCGCGGTGGCTCAAGCCTGTAATCCTAGCACTTTGGGAGGCCGAGGTGGGTGGATCACCTGAGGTCAGGAGTTCAAGACCAGCCTGGCCATCAGGGTGAAACCCCATCTTAAAAAAAAAAAAAAAAAAAAGTAAGTGATTAGAGAAGTGTTACAGTTTAATTGGAAATATTTTCCTGTTCTCAGTGGTATATAAAATAATGGTTCGTTTTATAATTAATGGTATATTAGATTGATTGAAATACAAGGCTGAGCACAGTGATTCACGCCTATAATCTCAGCACTTTGGGAGACTAGCTACTTGAGCTCTGGAGTTCCAGACTGCCTAGGCAACGTAGTGAGGCCTGACTCTACAAAAAATTTAAAAATTAGCCAGGCATAGTGGTGTGTGCCTGTAGTCCCAGCACCTCAGGAGGCTCAGGTGGGAGGATCTCTTGAGCCCAGGAGGTCAAGGCTACAATGAGCTGTGATCATGACACTGCACTTCAGCCTTTTTTGACCCTGTATCCAAAAAAAAAAAAAAGGAAAGAAAGAGAAAAAAGAAATACAGGTAGATTAATGAAGTAGCAGTTTCTACTTTGCTAGAGACCCAAAACGTGCCAAAGAGTATTTTCGGCATAAAAAGAAAGGAGCACCCAGTGATGTCAAGCATATGGCGAAATAGACAATCGTTTAAACTAGGAAATTAACCTTTAATAAAATAATATGGGTTGGGCACAGTGTCTCACGCCTATAATCCCAGCACTTTGGAAGCCTAAGTTGGGCGGATCACCTGAGGCAGGGAATTCAAGGCCAGCCTGGCCAAGATGGTCAAACCCCTTCTCGGCTAAAAACAAAAATTACCCAGGTGTGATGGCAGGTGCCTGTACCAGCTGTTTGGGAGGCTGAGGCACAAGAATTACTTGAATTTGGGAGGCAGAGGTTGCAGTGAGCTGAGATCGCACCACCGTATTCCAGCCTGGGCAATAGTGCTAGACTACATCTCAAAAAAAAGGAAAAAAATGACTTGAATGAATGAAACATATGCAAACAAAACAGAAACCAAACAAAATTCCAACAAACCATCAGATGCTGTAGAATTCCTGACAGAAAAAGTCACACATAGGATACTCTGGCATTTAAATTTCTGGCAATTCCTGCAGTCAGATGGTGTGCTGATATGAGATATTGATCACCTCCAGACCCACCCTCAGCTTCCGGGTTCGTGCTAAGATTCTGGAAACCACCTTCTCCTGCAGCTCCCTGTTGGGTTCTGCCAGTAGGAGGCATGATGAGCCTTGTTCTGGGAGTGCAAAAAAAAAAAAAAAAAGAAACCAGTTGCCATGCCAGGTTGAAGAACCACTGCTGGGATGACACACAGGGATAACCTGCAAGCCGGAAGGAGCAGGACGCCTCTCCAGCCTTCCAGCTTCCCTTTAGTGTCCTTCCTTCAAGCTCAGAGATCCTGACCCCATCTGGGCAGCACCCCCTTCTCGAGATCTGAGGCTCAGCTCTTTGAGGCCTCTTCCCTAAATCTCTCAGTTCTATCAATCCTACCCACTTCCCCTACTTCTCTAGTCCTAGGTGTGGACTACAAGAACGATTCCTTGTAGCTACTATCTCTGTGTTGTCGGGATATCCCCTTTTTATATCTTCAGTCCCCTAATGCCTGTGGAACTAGTTATTCCCTGTGTTAAATTCCCTCTGGCCAGGCAAAGTGGCTCACTCCTGTAATCCCAGCACTTTGGGAGGCCGAGGAAGGCAGATCACCTGAGGTTCAGAGGTTGAGAGCAGCCTGGCCAACATGATGAAACCCCATCTGTACTAAAACAAAAATTAGCCTGGCATGATGGTGTACACCTGTAATCCCAGCTACTCAGGAAGCTGAGGCAGAAGAATCACTTGAACTGGGGTGGCAGAGATTGCAGTGAGCCGAGGTTATGCCACTGCACTCCAGCATGGGCGACAGAGCAAGACTTCATCTCAAAAAAAAAAAAAAAAAATTCCCTCTGACTCTGCTTATTACATGAACATGGATTTCATGTATATCTCTAAAGGGTTATCTTCCTTTAGCCACGAGAAATCTTTCAAATTAGAGTTCTTATGAGCTATTATAGAAGAGTCCTGAATCAGGAGTCAGCAAACCAAGGTCATAGTCCCAATTCTGTCACTGGGTTTCATAACCTCAGCCTCGATTTATTTATCCATATTACAGGGCAAGAGAGCACTCACTTCTCTCCTGGGATATGCAGAGGGATCACATGGGCCAATCAATGGTTATCAAAATTGTTTCAAAGCCTGCATATACCTCATAGACATAAGGCGGTAGTATGACTTGTCAATTCTCTTTGCTAAACACCAGTTGGTGGTTAGATAGTGACCTAGAATTTGTGTTGAAGAAGTAGTAGCCTTTGAGTCCCTGCCTTTGTTAGCTGTTGCACATATGTTAAGCTTACTTTCAACTAAATGGAATTAAGTAATTTATTTCTTCAGTGGTCCAAGCAATAACAGAGAAGCGTAGCCAGACTTTGCCAGCCCCAGGAGGGTGAGAGTCTAGCTTGGCGACTGGTCATTTGTGGGAGACATCCTATCCTTTCCGTCGTCACTTCTCTTCCCCCTCTCTCCACTCTGCTCTCCATTTCACCCACTCTGCCAGATGCACTGGCCCCACCGGCATCCAGAGCACATGCACCTGGTTACCCAGGATCTCTCTTCCCTGAGGTATTCCTGCACCCCATCACCTCACTTCCTTCAGGACTCCAACAAGTCAGGTAATCCTGGATATTTAAAAATTTATGTTAAATTATTTTTGGGCCGAGCCTGGTGGCTCACGCCTGTAATCCCAACACTTTGGGAGGCCGAGGCAGGTGAATCACCTGAGATCGGGAGTTCGAGACCAGCCTGACCAAGATGGAGAAACCCTGTCTCTACTAAAAACAGAAAATTAGCCAGGCATGGTGGCACAGGCCTGTAATCAGAAAGCTGAGGCGGGAGAATCCCTTGAACCCAGGAGGCAGAGGTCGCGGTGAGCTGAAATTTCGCCATTGCACTCCAGACTGGGCAACAAGAGTGAAACTCCATCTCAAAAAAAAAAAAACTCTTTTTGGGTTTTTTGTTGTTTGTTTGTTTGAGATGGAGTATTGCTCTGTCACCCAAGCTGGAGTGCAGTGGTATGATCTCGGCTCACTGCAGCCTCCGCCTCTAGGGTTCAAGCGATTCTGCCTCAGCCTCCCAAGTAGCTGGGATTACAGGTGCATGGCCACCATGCCTGACTAACTTTTGCATTTTTAGTGGAGATGGGGTTTCACCATGTTGCCCAGGCTTGTCTCCGACTCCTGAGCCCAAGCAATCCACCGGCCTGGGTCTCCCAAAGTGCTGGGATTACAGGCATGAGCCACCACACCTGGCCAATTTCTGTTAAATTTTACCTTCATTACTCTCTAATTTTAGCCTGCCTCATTTTCAGCAGTAGCAGTTCTCACTGTATGCTGTCGTTGCATATTTATTTATTGACTTATCTTCTGTATTCTCCATTGGGAATGTATGGCCTGTTAGGATGGGAACTTTGTCTATTTTGTTTACCATTATATTTTCATTATCTGGAATAGTGCCTGGCATGTAGTAGGTGCCCAAAAAGTACATAACAGATCAATGAGTGAAATTAACAAGTAGACACTATTGATGGTGCTGTGCCAAATCTGTCCTCCCTGAACTTGGGGTGGAAGGACGTGCACAGGCAGGTATACAGACGTAGATGCCTGCTGCTGCCCTTTTGCAGAAAGATTTGTCCAACCTACCTTCTTCATTTTGAATTTTTTGATAATTCTGGACATTTTGGTTCTAAAAAGAGGACCAGATTCGAAGTCACCTGATCTCAAATTCTGTCTTCACCATTACTTGCTATACTTCTGGTAAATGCCCCAACTTTCCTCACCCTTGATTTTCTCATCTGTGTAATGGGGAAAATACTTGTTCTTCCTGCCTGGGGCTTTACATTTATCATAAAGATAAAGAAAGTGAGCTTCTCCCCTCCCACAGTGAGTTGGAGTCTGGATTCTTCTGGCAGTTGTCTCCCGGCCACTATCCTCTGTTGCAAGTTGAGAAATGTGATCTTTGCTTCGTTTACAGCCCTAAAGATCTAAAAGGCGTGTATCCATCACAGAGAGCTACACTCAATTGTCTACCCAGATCCCAGTTGAAGAAAATCCACAGGAAGACAAGGCAGGCTCTTTTATTTTCTTTTTTCTTTGAGTCTCACTGTCACCAGGCTGGAGTGCAATGGCATGATCTTGGCTCACTACAACCTCCACCTCCCAGTTCAAGTGATTCTCCTGCCTCCACCTCCTGAGTAGCTGGGATAACAGGCATGCGCCACTACGCCCAGCTAATTTTTGTATTTTTAGTAGAGACAAAGTTTCACCACATTGGCCAGGATGGTCTCAATCTCCTGACTTCGTGATCCGCAAAGCAGGCTATTTTCATCCTACCTATAACGTCTAGTCCATCACTGCCTCAGTAACTTGATCATCAGCCCTGGTAGCACATATCCCCAAAGCTGATGAAACACAGCAGAGAAGAAGTATCCAAGAGAAAATGGAAGGAGGTTTCTCTAAAAACAAGACCTAAGAGAAGTACACTATTGTCAAGAAGGAAAGAAATAATTGAAAGTTTCTGAAAACTGAGATTTCTTCATCTCAAATGACCTTATTAGCCTGAAAAAGCATGCACAAAAAAATCTCTCCCTTACATAATAGTAATGGTGGGAACCAAAATGAATCAGTAGATGGGGGATCCAGATGGGAATGCTGCTACACCACAGTAGAATCCTTCTGGGAACCTACAGTGGAACAGTTGTAGCAAAAAGACCCAGAGTTGTGCAGAGGGATCATGTCAGCACTGATCACTTTTCAGTAACCGTGCTTTCCTGATGATCATTTTAGCATCACTATTTGGCAAGACTGTGGATGGTAGGAGTGGATACCAATTGTTTTTCACTGTCTACATATGCTTCATAAACTGTAGTTTTTTTTTCTCCGCAGACCTCTGTCTCCTTTCCTTATTTTCACGTCCATAATTTATCAAATAGATATGATTTTAATGCTTTGCTGATTGAACATAGCTTCCTTTTTCATTTCATTGATTGAAGCAAACACACTTGTGGTTTAAGAATGTATAGAGCTTGGTAAAGCCAGACATGGTGGCTCACGCCTGTAATCCTAATACTTTGGAAGGCCGAGGTGGGTGGAACACGTAAGGTCAGGAGTTTGAGACCAGCCTGGCCAACATGTTGAAACCCCGTCTCTACTAAAAATACAAAAATTAGCTGGCCGTGGTGGTGGGCGCCTGTAATCGCAGCTACCCGGGAGGCTGAGGCAGGAGAATTGCTTGACCCCAGGAGGCGGAGGTTGCAGTGAGCCGAGATCATACCACTGCACTCCAGCCTGGGCGACAGCACAAGACTCTGGCTCAAAAAAAAAAAAAAAAACCTTGGTGATTTTCTGTTGAATTTGTTGGGGGAATGCATAATGGTTAGGATTAGGTGGTATTTTTTTTTTTAATTAATGAACCAATATTTACACAATATTTTTGTTTTTAATAGGAGAAAAAGTCATACACATTTATTTTAACATGCATGGGGGAAAATCACAGAAGAGTGATGTCCCAATAACCCAGTGGGGTACAGGTGTTTATACACTATACTTCATAGGGGAGGAGAAGATGGGGAATGTAGACAATGTTTTCTTAAACTTTGGCTCTGGGATGCATTGGACATCCTGCATCCGGCAGGATTGTTGCATAGGTACATACATGCCATGGTGGTTTGCTGTCTCTATCTCCCTGCCACCCCGGTCGCCTACATCAGGCATTTCTTTCAGTGTTATCCCTCCCAACCTCCCCGCCCCCGCCACTGTCCCTCACCTCCCCTCCCTTCTACCCCACCACCTACCCCAATGAGTGTTCTTCCCTTCCCTGTGCCCAAGTGCATTGATTGTCATCCACCTATGAGTGAAAACATGTGGTATTTTTGGTTTTCTGTTCTTGGGTCAGTTCGCTGAGAATGATCGTTTCTAGTTTCATCCATGTCTCTACAAAGGACATGAACTCATCATTTCTTATGGCTGCATAGTATTCCATGGTGTATATGTGCCACATTTTCTTTGTCCGGTCTGTCATGTGCATGTGTCTTTATAATAGAACAATTTATAATCCTTTGGGTGTATACCCAGTAATGGGATCGCTGGGTCAAATGGAATTTTTTTTTTTTTTTTGAGACATGGTCTCACTCATCACCAGGCACCATGCTGGAGTGCAATGGTGTGACCTTGGCTCACTGCAACCTCTGCTGCCCGGGTTCAAGCAATTCTCCTGCCTCAGCCTCCCGAGTAGCTGAGACTACAGGCGCGTGCCACCACGCCCAGCTAATTTTTTTGTATTTTTAGTAGAGACGGGGTTTCACCATGTTGACCAGGATGGTCTCGATCTCTTGACCTCGTGATCTGCCTGCTTCGGCCTCCCAAAGTGCTGGGATTACAGGCGTGAGCCACC
>PVKV010021081.1:0-38357 GCA_004027835.1 Alouatta palliata
CTCCGCCTCCTGGGTTCAAGCAATTCTCCTGCCTCAGCCTCCTGAGTAGCTGGGACTACAGGCGCACGCCACCACTCCCAGCTAATTTTTGTATTTTTAGTAGAGATGGGGTTTCACCACGTTGACCAGGATGGTCTTGATCTCTTGACCTCGTGATCCACCCTCCTCGGCCTCCCAAAGTACTGGTATTACAGGCGTGAGCCACCGCGCCCGGCCTTAAAGCACCTATTAACATACACCACATGTATTAAGTATCGCTCTATTCTAAGTTAAATTATAAGAGGTATTTTGACTTTTTTAACTGCTATATTCCAACACTTTAAAGCTTTCATATTATGTATAAAACATATTTATTAAATGAATAAAAATACATAAAGCACCACCTTAGTTTAATATTTTAATATTTCAATTTCTATTTAATAATAAAGTATATATGAAGCATGAGGATAAAGATCCTTATGAATAATGATATAGAAGTAATGTTATATAAAATAGTAGAAAGAAGATTGCATAAAACTAGGCCAAATTTTTACTAATTGCAAAAAAAAGTGAACAAAACTTTAATTTTGTAGGTGTGTCCTTAGTTTTAAAAGATAATTAAAGTCCTAACTAATGTGATTACAGTTATCAGAGGCCTTTCTAAGTTACTATACATACGTGGATTTTATTTTTGTCAACTTCTAAGGTGTATGAATGGTAAGGCTGACATAGTGTAAATTGATATAAATAAAATATAAACTGAAAATCAGACTGACATTTCTTAGTGTCAGTCTCCTTCTCAATAATATTATCTCAAAAAATAGGGTTCAAATTCAACCTGAGTATAGAATAAAAGCCTGTAAATTTGAAGAGAAAAATACACTGAGACATAGAGAATTTGAATAAGTGGCCTAACGTGATACAACCATTAAATGATGAAACAGGAGATGATGAAAGACATGATGAAGCAATAGCTCATCTTATTACACAATACAGAGTATTGTCAGATAGTTTGGTCCATTTAACAAAAATTTCAGTAATGAGTCACAAGGTATGACATGATACTGCAGGGGACTACTTATTTTCTTTCAAGAACTGTTTTCTGAAAAACAGAGAAGGATGTAGTAATGCTAATGACTTAGTCAGAAGATGAAGTGGCTTCAGTTTTGTGACAAAGAAAGGAACTATGCAGCTGAGTCCCAAAGGAAAAGCCAAGAACTGTATTTTCAAATAATTGTGGCACATAACCTGGACACATGGACTGATGGAGGAAGGAAGACACATGATGTCAGGGGAGTCAACCAAGAAAAACTGCAGAAATGAGACCAGAGTGAATGAGTCTTATCAGGGTGACATGATCAAGAATAAAGAAATAAATCCAATTGAGTTTTGAAGGAAACAGACAGCTGAGTGGTCAAATAGACAGCAATAGAAACTAGTCATGGGAAATGCTATAGGTGATTGTTAACATTCCAGCAAATCAATAGTAAAGGAGAACATTGGAAAGGGAATTAATCCGGTAGAGTTGTGGTGATGAACAATGATTATTTCCATTGTGAATGTGTAATTAAGTGAATAAACATGACCACATAGAGAGAAAGCCTTAACATAGGAAAACTAAGATGATGTATAATGCATCAGATTATTAATTGTTATATAAAATACATAGATCAGAATGTGGATATTGATCACCACAGAGACAGGACTTACAATTTTTGTGTTGTGTGCATACATTTTTATATTATACATTATTACCTCACATTTTCAGTGTTCAAGCAAGACTCAAAATAAAGAACCACATAGAATATTTCTTGTTAGTCATAATTAATGAGCCAAGCTAACAAATTATTACATACATTCCATTCTCCTATCTTGGCAAACCTTTATAAAAGCTCAGAAGTCCAGATTAGATAGATGAAGTCCAACCTCTACCACTAAGTAAAACCCTGGAAGCAGTTACTGACTGGGTAAATGAGGGGATGTTTGCATATCTAGTAAACACCTTGTCTTGAATTCTGGAACTCATCACGTCTTGGCAAGAGATCGAACCAGGGAACATTCTGAGCTGGTCAGAAGACCCTTATCCTTGAATCTCAAAGTCATATCGTCCAAATCCCTGAAATGCTTATAAGATTTCTGGTTGGGTGATGTGATCTAGAATGATTGTAAATGTCTTCACTATTTTGTGTTACTTAAACTTTCTTCAGGAAAATGTTTTAAGTCTACATTTCAAATGAAAATGCATGCATTTTATGTCATAATTCAATAAAGAAAAAATAACTCACTGATTAATAGGAAATGATTTAATATACCCTTTCTGGGTCTGTAATTTATATTTTAGGTGAAAAGTTTCAGAATGTTGTGAAAGAATTTAGCAATATAAGATAAAATAAAAATACTGACTACATAAATATAAACACATTTCCAGCAGAAAGGATGCATCATGAGATTGAATTTAACAACAAGAATATAGTTTCCATTTTATATTAGAATCACCCTGATTCTAATTGCAATGCAAGTGAAGTTAAATCTACCTCATTATATAAAAGTATATAACTATTCTATACTGTAAAGTCACTAGACTTCTTTCCTTTGAACTTTTTCACTCAGCTTTCCCCAAAACCTTTTTTTTCCCAAAACTAAGAAATTGCATTTTAATTTTTAAAGACATTTAGTATAGTTAAAAAAAAATCAGGGACTTTAATATTTCCCAAGAAACAAGATATTCTAAATGCAAATTTTGAATTACTTTTAAATACTCCAAGCTGTATTAGCTGTAACTTACCTGGCCTTGCAAAAACAAGTATATAAATCACCTGCAAAATTTTCTAGAGATCAGTTTTTTTCTTTAAGCCGTCAATATACTAATAAAAATAGTAATGAGAAACTGCCTTCCATCTAAATGTTAAATCCTCTGCCAGTATATTTTATGAAAAAAATGTAAGCATTCGCCTGTATAATTGCTTTCCATATTATTCCTTCCTTCATGTAACTATTCTACTTATCCATTTTTATATAAACTTAAGCTAAAATGATGTTGACTTTTTATGTCTTTATCACTGTCACTATCAGCTATCTATTTACCCTGTTTGGAAAGTCTGCTTATTTTTCATTAATGTTGATAGTAATTTCAATATGATTCTATACTTATGCAAATGGATTGGTAATTCATGCATATCTGAATTTTTAAAATTATAATTATATAAATAACCTCATCTTGATAATGTAAGTTAAGGAATAAAACCAAATAATAAGTGTTACTGTTTATTAAATGGTACACATCATTCATATTAAACAGTACAAGTAAATTGATGTTAAGAAATGATTAATCCATATTAAACATAAAATTCACATTTTAAGAAACTTATGGTTATCACACATTTTTGTTCAGTAATCAGGGCTCTTCTCCTCTTCCTCCCAAATTAATAAGTCAGTAACACCATTAGTGAAATTTCTCTTAAATTTCCGTCAATCCTGCCACTCTTCTCTCTATTGCTGCTTACTACATAGTATTGTTGTAAACTATTAAATTGAGTATAAATGATATTCATTCATCTTACATGTAACCTATATATCTAACTGCATAAAATACTACTCAAAGAAAAGAATGTTAACATATTTAAGTAACTATTTGAAAAATTAAGTCTGTAGATTTATCTTGTAATTGGTATATCAAAGTTGTATACAGTATTTATATAATATTCACCATACAGTGTGAACTATATTCAATATTTGGAATTTTATAGTACATTTAGATTATGTAATTTCTGTCTTCAAGTGGATTCCAAACTAAAGAGTTCAAATCAAACATCTCTTACCTCTTTTTATAACTGAGGAAGCTGGTAGGCACACAGGGATGGAGTTACCATACTGAGATGGATTGAGGTGGTTTATCAGAAATCTGCCCAACGCCCAGCAAGAGGCCTTTTTTCTGGTAGCTGGAGAATCATTAGGCTTTATTCACATAACTCACTCTTTTACACACACACATACACAAAAACCACCCTCCTCTTTGTTTTCTTAACTTGAATTTTAAGTTCAGGAGTACAAGTGCAGGTTTGTTACATAGGTTAAATTGTGTCATAGAGATTTGTTGTACAGATTATTTCATCACCAAGGTATTAACCCTAGTACCCATTAGTTTTTCCGATACTCTCCCTCCTCCCACCTTCCACCCTCCAAAAGGTCCCAATGTGTGTCATTCATCATTTACCCCCACTTATAAGTGAGAACATATGGTTCCTGGTTTTCCGTTAGTGTGTTAGTTTGCTAAAGATAATGGCATCCAGCTCCATCCATGTCCCTACAAAGGATATGATCTCATTCTTTTGTATGACTGTATAGTATTTTATGGTGTATATGTACTACATTTTCTTTATTTGTTCTATCACTGATGGGCACTTAGGTTGACTCCATATCTTGGCTATTATGGATAGTACTGTAAGGAACATATGCATGCATCTGTCTATAATACAATGATTTATATTCCTTTGGGTATATTCCCAGTAATGAGATTGCTGGGTCAAATGGGCTTCTGTCTTTAGGTCTTTGAGGAATCATCACACTGCCTTTCACAATGGCCCTACTCTTCTTCATACAGTTAATAACATTATTGGACTACCCTCACCGCTAAAAAACAAAACAATGATGACAAGCAGCCAAAAACAAAAACCTCATGAGCAGTAAGAACGCTTAGGGTTCCAACTCTTTCACCTACACCGATTACAATAAATGGTGTGGCGAAGCTTATGCTAAACTGTGACATCTTACGTCACCTCCACAACCCTACTCTGGTGAAGAAACGTGGCTCTCTGAGAATGACAAAAATGAGTTAACCTTTCCATTATCAGTTGTGTCTCATGGCATTTTCTAAATAAGGTCAGGTTACTTTAAACACAAAAAGGCACTTTTAATTCAAGTAATGGATTTGACTCATTGTGTATGTCATAAAAAGTCACTATTTTTGTTTTTTTGGTAACATGTTCCAGGCAAGGGAGGAATCCTATTTAAATGTAAATTTTATTTTTAATTTCCGAAAATTGCAAAATAAAACTAGAATTTTCATTGGCATTTGAACTTTTAATACTTATATTAATAAATAATTTTCAGTTGATTTTTAAAGAAAAGAATCTAAATCTAGTAAACAACCATTAGCAGCTAAATACATTAACCATAACTAAAAGAAAAGTTTCATGTTCAAGTAGAAAGTACAAATTTAGCTACCTCTGTCAACAAAGATACTAACAAATAATGTCAAAAGCAAATATTTTATGATGGTGCATTGACTTCTGTCTTCAGAGCCTAAAAGACTTGAGCTGCTTACTAGACAGATTAAATTGATGGAGAAAAGAAAGCCCCATCATTTGTTGATAATTATGGATTTAAAATGGTAAAGTACTTCCATGTACTCACATAATTAAATCCTATATATCACAAGTACTGATTTTGGTGTTAATTTTTTGTTTGCCTTTTCTAAAAATGCTAGCAGATGGATACTATCATTTAGATAATTTTGAAAGGTCTTTTCCTAGTGTCATTAAACAGAAAAATGGAGGAAAATGCTTTCTGCTTGTTCTTTATCAAAGAGAATGATGCTCTAAATCCAATTAACCATATTAATATTTCAAAGTGTTCTAACATGCTCATGTTTTGGGTTCTTATCATCCACAGAGTGATTCAGAGGCTATTATCTGTATACATGCAAATGAAAAGAAACTGTTTGCAATAGATTCATATTTCAGATATCGGGCAAACAGCAGCAGGTCTGCCCTGGTATTACTGAGGAGAGTATTTATCATCAACATTTTCTTGTTACACATAAAACTTCTGAAGATAATACAATTAATTTTAAACCTAATCTTTACAATATGCCTCATGATTTATTTCCCTTTCTTATTTTAATGAACTGATCAGCCATTCTTTACCACCTCAGCCAAATTTTTTAGAAGAAAATGACTTTAATTATTCAACATTCTTCAATGTGGAAGCTTTCTGTACCTCAGTTTCCTTATTTACATATTTATGTATACTCTCTGTAATTATATGATAAAATTAAATCTAGTCTCTTTCATTTTTGCATTCTTAATTTTGGTAACAGCCCCTAGTGGACTACAACAAGTGTTTGTTCAACATCTTTTAAAAGCATTTATTTGTCTGCTACTAAGTGTCAGGCACAATGCTAATTACTTTGTGGTCTCTGAAGTAGTGGAGCTAACAGTGAGAAAGGTAGACACTAAAAGAAAGAGACACAGATGAATATAGCATAGACATTAGACAAGCTTTGGAGTCTCAATGCACAGTATGAGAATGTCCACAGAGAATTTGTGACAGGAATATGACCTTTCTGAGAGAAAGACATCTATCTTAAAATTTGCAGGGTGAGGGAGAGCTTGCCAGCTTGTTGACTTGAAAGGATAACCTGGATAGAGGATTTCTGTTGTTAATTAAAAGTTTATTGGGGGGGGGAAGGGAGGGACAGCAGGGGGTTGGGAGGTTGGGGAGGGATAACATGGCAAGAAATGTGAGATATAGGTGACATGAGGATGGAGGCAGCAAACCACACTGCCATGTAAGTACTTATGCAACAGTCCTGCATGATCTGCACATGTACCCCAGAACCTAAAGTGCAATAAAATATATATATATATATATATATGTGTGTGTGTGTGTGTGTGTGTGTGTGTGTGTGTATGTATATATATAAAATAAAAAAGGAAGGAAAAAACAAAACAAGGGGATATGAGGAAACTTTTAGAGGAAGGATATGTTATTTGTAAAATTATATACATTAAATATGGGTTGGGGAGAGACAGCATGGGGAGAAATGCCAGATATAGGTGATGGGGAGGAAGGCAGCAAATCACACTGTCATGTATGTACCTATGCAACAATCTTGCATGTTCTTCACATGTACCCCAAAACATAAAATGCAATAAAAAATTAAAAAAAAATAAAAAATTTAAAAAAAGAAAAATGAAAAAATATATGGGTGGTATTTTAGTGTTTCAATTATATATCAATGAAGCTATTAAACAAATGAATATGGATCATGACTGAAGGCAAAAGAAAGAAAATCAATGAAGTCCATGCAAACTTTAAAAACAGTTATCTACAAAATCCTGATTTCTGTTGGGATAGAGACTACTTGAGGAAAGAACTCATGAAAGTTAAAATGAGAGAATACCAACTAAGAATCCTAATTTCAGATGTTATTTATTAGGGCTTCATGTTTCAGATAAGAAAAGCGAATTCAGACAGAACCAGGATTCTGACTTATACTCCAGTGGACTTCCTCATATATTTTGTGAAGACAGTATTCTCCCTCCACACAATCACGTCTGTAAAGGACCTCATAGCATGCTTGACATGTTAGCTGATCATTTGCTCTCTTGATTCTGCTTTGTGCAGATTTACTGTCAAAAAAGTTTCCAATATAGCCCAAAAAGCAGTCTTCCCCTCTGTGTACCTTTATGTTGAACAAACCTAGCTGAAACTAGAGAAAAACATTCTTGCTAGCAAATCAGATATTTCAAATATATCAGGTATATAACTGAACCCATATTCTTCTTATAAAACCATCTGTAATAGAAAGTAATTTTCCACATTTCATAAGATTTTTAATAAAGTCCAGGTTAGACACATTTTAGCATAATATTAATGTTTAATGTTGTCAGCATAAGAGAATAGTAGAATCTAATCCTTATTAAGATATTAAAACATATTCTCCTGATTATGGCTCATATTCTCGGTTTTACTGTCTGTCTTATGTTAAGCTCATATGTCATCATCAAATTTCTTCCAAGCTAATAAATATGATCATGTCAGGGATTTTCCCAACAAATATATACCATTCACCTTGGAAGATGATAAATTGATATACGTCCATCATAAAATGTCCAAATCAATGCAGTCAATTCATCCATATGGCCAGCATGTTCTTTCAGGGACAGACATCCTCTGACAATGCAATGTTTCATTTACCTAGCTGGTGATTCATTCAGGTTTCTTAAAAACTTATCTAATGACTTTTAGAAAGTATACAGGAAGACACCCACTCCTCTCCCTTCTCTTCAACTAACACTCTTTCTCTTCTCTTTGTTACTTTTAAGACACACAGTTTTTAAAAATTAATCATTAAAGTTAAACAAGAATATACAGGCTTTATAAAGAAAAGTTTCTGCAAAATGTAACCACTTTCGAGACTATGTCATGTCAAAGTTTTTGCCATGTGACATCTATTCTTTTAATTACAGGAGAAGATGAACAAAAAATTTTAAAATACTGCTGCTGCGTCAAGAATTTTTAAAAAATAATCTGAGAAACAAATTTTAAACAAACATTGAAAACAACAATATACATGAACACATTCATTTTTTAAATAACTATTTATTGAACACCTACACTATGCCAGGAGATGTTCTAGGTATTGAGAATATAGCTGTAGACATGATTTCTGCAAACATGAAGATGATTTCCTAGTGATGTAATGCAAATTGAAAAAAGAAAACAAGCAAAGCCTTTCAAGTGATAGTTTCTGGGCCTGTTACTACTCTAAGACTATATACTGATGGATGAACCTATGACAAGGAGGTAGGTGAGTAGAGATCTATAAATAGTGAGGGAATGAGTTTGTTTGTGAACACCTGCTGGAAAAAATTACTTGCCAAGGAAAGAGAAACTATAAGAAACCTGAGGCAGAATTGAAATCAGCCTATTCAGGTTCAGGTAAGACATGGGTATAGAAAATGAGGAATAAGTGATAGCAGAAGATATCGGGGTCATAGAATGTTGGGAACACTGAACTTCAGAAACAAACTTTTTCCAACAATAAGAAATTGTTTACAGAATTCATAATTTATCTAAAAGGTGGAGTGTAATGCTGCTAAGCTTAAAAATTAGATATAACGCATAGAAAATTCAAGAAATTCACAAACAAAAATGTCAGTATCTTTGGATGCTAGGCATAAGTGATATTGATTATCTTCTTTTTCTTCTCTAGAAATCTGTCATTTTTCTGGAAAATACTATTTATAATTTATTGAAAAGTAAAACTATATATTGCAAAATATATTTATGCTAAATTAGCATTTAACTTCTGACTTTCTATCAACAGTGGCTTGCTTGAAAGTGAGGGATTTCACAGATAGGTCTCAAAGGCAGATGCACCATATGAGGTTTGCTTGGAAGACAAAAATTTTGAGGGGAAGCAAAGTGGGGAATTAAAGAGAGTAGACCTAGCTTTAGAAGAACTTGGATCTGAACTCTCTCCCCCAACTCTACCTCTTTAACCATGTTGCATACTCCTTCAGTTTGAGACATGGAAAGTGTATTGAATGCATGATGAGAATTGCGCTGCCAGTAAACAATGAATGTGGAAGGAGAGATGATCACCATGAACTTGGACTAGGGAGCACTGACATGGACTCAATTCCTTCAAACTATGAAGCCTTTCAGAAAGTAAAGGCAAACCTGTTTCTACCAATATTTATACTGAATCAGCAGGGAGATGCCAAGACCACCAAAGTACAAAGAACAACATAAATAGGGTAAGGAAATAGAAACATTCATCAGCCCTCCTTGCACATGTGAGCCTCACAGAAATTAGTATAAATTCTAGCAATTGTTTATATTGCACAAATATGTCTCTTCAAATTACATGTATGTATTGCTCCCATTTTGATTTATGTAATAACATAGTATTACATAATAATATAGTATAATAATAATAACATTTATACAATATGTAAACTATGTATAATTGCATACTCATTCTTCAAGGGTTTTTGGATACCTATTTGTAAATATCTAGGGAAAAATTAGGGAAAATAGAATTTTACTTTACTATTTTAGAAAATGTATAATGCAGCTTTTTGTAAAGAATAATTTCTACGTACTTCTAAGTTGATATTTTTGTGAAAATACACCACATGAATGTTTTTCAGTTGTATAAAAACTTACCAATTTTTTATTATCTTATTTATGGAGAAATTTGGTATACTGTACAAGAATTTTTTTCTTTTCATTTCTCTTTTCTTTACTTTTCTTTTCAAGAGATGTAGTCTCACTCTGTTACCCAGGCTGGAATGCAATGGCCTAATATTGGCTTACTGCAACCTTCAATTCCTCAAGTCATTCTCCCATCTCAGCCTCCAGACTAGCAGGAACTACAGGGACATGCCACCTTGCCCAGTTAATTAAAATATCCATATTGTTTTGAAGGAGACAGTCTTTGCTACGTTGTGCAAGCTGGTCTTAAACTCCTGGCTTCAAGCAATCCTCCTTCTTTAGCCTCCCAATGTGCTGGGATTATAGGAGTGGACAACCATCCTTTCTTAAAATAAATCCTTCATCCTTTTTATTCTTATGCTTTTCTTCCTCTCTGCCATCATAAAGTTAAATCATTTGGATTTTCTCCAGAAAGCATTTTTATTAAATTAGATTTAGAGTACTATTTTTACAGCTTTATCTTCCATTTCCTTTTCTGGTGTCATTAGCCTTAGAATTTACAATAGAGCTTTAAGTTAGATTTTAGCTCATTTATATATTCACATGGACTAACAAAACATACACAGCATACAAGAAATTGTTTTATAATTTTTCAAATAATAGAGGAAAACACCTGGGCTACCAGGAAGAAATTAATCATATCAAAATAATGAAGGAAATGCCTACCTTTGCATTTTATTGATTTACTCATACACTTTTAATGTTTTCATTAAGAAATACTTTGCTAGGAGGGTATCAGAGCAAAAGAATACACAGCCCAAGAGGGCCAATAGAGCTAAAGCATTTCTGGTCCAATAGTGGCTTGTCTCCAGCACTGGATCAGGGACCTTTTACAGAGTGACTTCCAGGAAAGCATTACCAATGCAGCTGGAAAGTCTCACCCATCATCGGCTGCACACAGCTGCTGCCCCACGCCTCACTAAGCCTCTCCTCATCAAGCCTTTTCTACAGGTTGTTGCAGTCAGAATCACCACTCTGTTTCTTCCCATGATCACCGTGCTGGCACTTGCTTCATGTCAACCCTCCTTTCTCCTCTGAAACACAGTTCTAGTTCTAGTCCCAGAAACTGTCACCTTTCCTATCGTACACTAGTTCCTTCAGTATATCGTGGCTCTCGATATAAAAGTCACCACCCACTAACTAATATTACCACTTTTTTGCCTTCCAGATCCTTACATTTAGACACACAAAAAACTCCTCTTGTCATAATCTAAGTCAATAAAACAAATAGAAATAGGCTTTGAATTACAGATGAAGCAAAAGGATGAGAAGTGGTAACTAGTAATTTTAATCAATAATTCTGGTGGTGCAGATTTGAAAAGTCCTACTTGAAACTAGACATAATTATGGGTAATTATGATGATACGTAATTATTAGTTGCACAGTGAGGTGTTCATTATGTCTAACTTTCACATCCAGACCTGGAAGTTCAGAGAGGTTAGGTGTTTGCAAAGACCTTCTTGCCTAACTTAGGGGTCAGAGAGTGTCATGTCTGTGGGTAAAACATAAATGTGTCTGATTAAGATTAAATGCGTACTGAAGAAAATGCATATATACATATATACGTGTATATATACATATATGTGTGTGTGTGTGTGTATATATATATATATATATATATATATATATATATATATATATCCCGACCTCAAGTGATCCACCCACCTTGACCTCTCAAAGTGCTGGGATTACAGGCGTAAGCCATTGTGCCTGGCCAATGAATGTATTTTGAACAAGCAATCAAAACAAGAAAGGACATTGATTTTTAGGGTATGTAGTGGACAAGGTAAAAATTAGGGGTAAAATGTATATACATAATCACATAATTTGACAATAAATAATAGAATGACAAATCAGGGATATCCCAGACCTGGTAAAGGAAATGCTATAATTTAGTTGCCACGTGAAAGAAAGTGAAACCTGAGGGCACAGAAGGCAATGAATACAAGGATATACATATGTTAAATGAATAATAAAGTAAAAGCAAAAACAAAAACAAAAAATAAAAACATAAAGCTGAGTTGAAGACTGAGTCTAGGGGCTGTAAAATGTATGTCAATAATATACATTAGAGATGATAAAAGTCTATCAAAAATATTCATTGTTCATTGGCTAATGGCAAAAAAAAAAAAAAAATCAGTACAACATTGAAGAAAGCAAAATCTACTTACCTCAGGGCTAGCAAAACCTAACACCTGCATGTGTTTTAACGTGCATACACATATCCAGACAAACAGCTCACACTAACACAGAACAGGATGTGAGCACCTGAGAACTGTGCTTAATACTGGCATGCAATGATACATACTAAAATGTAACTTTTAACAACATCACGTGCTTGTCTAGTTATGTAAATCCATCATATTTATCTCATATAACAGACATGTCTGATAATATAAATGTCCACTGGTTTTAATAACTTATTTTGATACCACATCTATCACAGTAAAGCATTAATGGGCAAAAGCGGCAGTCACCTAATATATTCTGGAATTGGGGATGGTGTCACTCAAAGGAAAGTACTTTGTAACAAAGAAATACACATCTGCAGTGTTCCAGTTTAACATGATTTGACACACCTGATACAGAAAAGTCCTGAAACTGACAGCAAAGTAAGTCTTCAAACAAAATCTGCCAATATTCTTTGTCTGCTATTGCTTCATTACTTTTAAATAATGCAGCAAAAATGACTTAATCATTTAAATCATAAATATATGGCCATTTATGGTGAAAATTGTGCAAAATAAATATATATTCCATGGGTGTCCTTTTACCTTGCCATTATGTAAATTATTTTTTAAATTTTTCCAGTGTCATGGCTATATTAAAAAATCGTAACTTTGTAAAGGAAGACAAGTGAAAGCAGTTTTATTAACTATGCCTTTTATTTCCCATATTGTAATGCTTTTACATCTGGGGGCTTCACTGATCCTGGAAGGACCGCCCTTCATAGGGTTAGCTCATTCCAAGAGATAGCAAACAATTCCCTGGGAATGTGACTTTCACATGCAAACCAACCAATCCAGAGATCATACCTCTAATCACCTTCCTTATTGGACTCTTAAACTCTGGGCCACTATCCATCTGCCCTAATTATCCCAGGGCCAAGTACCAGACAACAAAGAACTACCCCTATGTCCCAGAGCCTGCTGAAATTCTTCAAGCTAGCCAATCCTAAACCTGCCTCGCCTGCTCCTTCTGCAGAAATCACAAAGGTTTCCATAAAGATTCATTTGCCCACATTTGCCTCTTGCATCTTCCACCTACTGGCCAATCCTGGTACTTCCCTGTGTGGTCCTGTGTGGGATGGCATGCCCTCGTTCCTAGGGAACTGTGAGTGGAAACATCTTCCTTCATAATAGTCATTTATATGTTTGCATGTCGTAAATTACCTGAGTTTTAAAAATCCTCCAATACCCTTATGACAGCCATTTTTTTCTAGTATTAAGTTGGTGTGAAAGTCACTGGAGTTTTTGCTATTACTTTTAATGGCAAAAACTGCAATTCCTTTTGCACCAACCTGTAAATCTTAAAAATAAAAGCCCTTTGATAACTCAGTTGTCAACTTTTCATTTTGCCATGAAATGACATTAGAATTAAAATGATCTTCCTACTGTTGGCATGATTTCAGTTGCAATTTTAGTATTGTAGAGCTATAAAAAATAATCTCAAAGAGTTTAAGTTTTAATTGGATATTATTTTATTAAAAACACTAGCTGAATATGCTGCAATTTTATAGCTATAAATGTAAAGACTGAATATTTTAAAACTGCTTTGTGATGCTTGTGCAGTGATTTTTTGTATGTTTTGTTTATTTCTTTTTGTTTTTGAGGGGCAGGATCTCCCTCTGTGCCTCAGGCTAGAGTAGAATGGAACAAACACGGCTCATTGCAGCCTCAACCTCCCTGGCTCAAGCAATTCTCCTTTCTCAGCCTCTGGACTAGCTGGAACTATAGGCACATGCCATCATCCCAGCTAAATTTTAAATTGTTTTGTAGAGATGAGGTCTCAGGCTGGTCTCAAACTTCTGAGCCAAGTGAGATCATGCCTCGGCCTCCCAAAGTGCCAGGATTACAGGTGTGAGCCACAGTGAAACACTTTCATGGAAACGTATGACAAGTCCTAATTTCATACTGTTCTTTAATAGTGTTTGAGCTTGCCTATTGAGGAAGATAAGGTATAATTTTAAATTATATGTTAAATCGATATAATTAATACAATCTTAATGGCTAGAGCAATAGTGAGAAATACATTATTTTCACCTTTTCCTTTTGATTATAGCTGGAAAAAAAAAATATATATATATATTTTTTTTTTTTTTTTTTTTTTTTTTTTTTGAGACAGAGTTTCGCTCTCGTTTACCCAGGCTAGAGTGCAATGGCATGATCTCGGCTCACTACAACCTCTGCCTCCTGGGTTCAAGTGATTCTCCTGCCTCGCCCTCCGGAGTAGCTGGGATTACAGGCATGCACCACCATGCCCAGCTAATTTTTGTATTTTTAGTAGAGACGGGGTTTCACCATGTTGACCAGGATGGTCTCGATCTCTTGACCTCATGATCTGCCCGCCTCGGCCTCCCAAAGAGCTGGGATTACAGGCGTGAGCCACCACACCGGGCTGGAAAAAATATTTAAAACCATAAAGTGTCCATATTCTTATGTGATATTACACATATCACTCACAGGAAAAACAAGACTAATTTCAAGTTGAATCCAGCTGCAATAAAGAGAAGATGAGCATCACATATAGTGTTTTTTCTTGTTCTTGTTATTGTTGTTTTTTTTTTTTTGAGACAGAGTTACGCTCTTGTTGCCCAGGCTAGAGTGCGATGGCACAGTATCATTTCACTGCAACCTCCACCTCCTGGGTTTAAGAGATTCTCCTGCATCTGCCTCCTTTCTGGGGGCCTAAGGTTAGTTTTTATTTTCTTGTAATATTGCCTTGCACTCCTTCCATGATGATTCCAAATTTGCTACCCTGATGTCAAGCAGTCCATTTCATCTAGATGGTATAGAGTTCTGCTTTCTTTTTCTTGCCTTGAGTGGTAATGGGTTAATCAAACCGGGAAACACCTGCATAAGAAGACATTTCATACTATGGTATAGGTCAGAGAACAGGAGAATGGAGAAAGAAAAAGTGCTTAGAAATATTTCCTCTTCATTAGAAGAAAATTCACAAAGACAGAAAATCGATAGATGAAAAGAAAAAAAAAATACAGCCCTATGCAAATTTCTTAACTTTGGAATTGAAGTAATTAAAGATTACTGATCTTTAATCAGTTAGAAAAATGAGGACGATCATAGCTTGCTAACTTAATTCTACTAAATATACACCGTTTAAATAAACCCCAGACAACTAACTAGCTCCTATGAACATTATTTGGTTGATAAGTAAATCTCTTTTTATAGTAAAAATGTAGAGAGAACTAACGCTAGTGTCTTTAACTGTGCAACCTTACAGGTTTTGAGAAATGCAGTCAACACTTTGTCAAGAACTGTCATTGTGAGCCAGGGAGGTGGAAGCATCATTGTGTTCAATGGTTTCTTTCCTTCACATGCAGGACAGCCTAGATTCTATTTGTTTTATTTTATTTCTCAAACTTCCCCATTTCTTTTTGTTTATATATATATTTTTAATATATATACTTTTTATTGCATTTTAGGTTTGGGAGTACATGTGAAGAACAGGCAAGATTGTTACATAGGGACACACATGGCAGTGTGATTTGCTGCCTTCCTCCCCATCATCTGTATCTGTTATTTCTCCCCATGCTATCCCTCCCCACCTCCCCACCTCCTGCTGTCCCTCCCCTTTTTCCCCCCGACAGACCCCAGTGTGAGATGCTCCCCTCCCTGTGTCCATGTGTTCTATTTTTTCATTCCGGAGGTACACTCGCAGGTTTGTTACGTAGGCATAGTGCATGACACTGAAGTTTGTGCCTCCAATGACACCATCACCCAAGTAGTGAACATATTTCCTTTAGGTAGTTTTCAATGCTTGCTCCCCTTCCTCTCTCCTCACTTTTATAATAGAATCCCCAATGTTTATTGCTCCCATCTTTGTGCCCATGCATACCCAGTGTTTAGCTCCTACTTGTGAGTGAGAACATGCAGTATTTGGTTTTCTGTTTCTGCGTTAACTTAATTAGGATAATGGCCTCCAGTTGCATTCATGCTGCTGCAAAGCATATGAATCCAACTGGAGGCCATTATCCTGAGTTGTTTATAGCTGTGTTGTATTCCATGGTATGGATATACCACATTTTCTTTATTTGGATTCCATTTAAGGAGACAAATTGTTGTATGTTACAGAAATTCATGGGATGGTATACTAGTTAGCTAGGGTTGCCGTGACAACATATCAAAGACTAGATGACCTCTAGGGGTATCCAATTCAGCATCCCTGGGCCACATTGGAAGAAGAATTGACTTGGGCCACATAAAAAATACACCAACACTAATGATAGCTGATGAGGTAAAAAAAAAAAAATTCATGTTTTAAGAAAGTTTATAAATTTGTGTTGGACCATATGAAAAGCCATCCTGGGCCACTGGCCATGGGCTGTGGGTTGGACAAACTTAGTTTAAACAATAGAAAACCATTGTCTCATGATTTTGGAGTTTAGCATTCTAAAATCAAGGTATTGGCAGTTCTTCTGACAGCCCTGAGCAATGCATCTGTTCAGCTTCTCTCCTTGGTTTGTTGACGACCATCTTCTCCCCTGTCTTCTCATCGTCTTCTCTCTGTGTCTGTGTCCAAATATCCTCTTCTTACAGGATATAAATCTCACTGGATTAGGGCTCACTGCAACGACATCATTTTCATTTAATTGCTTCTTTTAATATCTTATTTCCAGTGACATTCTGAGGTAATGGGAGTTAGGATGATAGCATATGAATTTTGAGGAGACACAATTCAGCTCATAGCAGGTGACATTGTTGATGTTCAGAAGCCATGGTCAAGAGATAGCCTGGCAGAAGCACAGAGAGAAGTGCCCTGGAGATATTTTTCTTCTCACTTCCAGAATTCAGTATATAGGATGTGCAAAAGAACTCTACAGCGGAGATAACCAGTAAGAAAATACCGGCACTTTCCAATCTTCCTTCCTAGACTTCCTAGACTTTCTTTCTAGACAACTGCCATACTCCATGCTGCAGTCTCCTACTAAAAATGATTTTTCATTTTCTTTTTTTCTTCTTTTTTTATGAGATGGAGTCTCGCTCTGTCGTCCAGGCTGGAGCACAGTAGCATGATCTTGGCTCACTGCAACCCACACCACCTGGGTTCAAGGGATTCTCCTGCATTAGCCTCCCGAGCAGCTGGGATTACAGGCATGCACCACCACACCTGGCTAATTTTGTACTTTTAGTAGAGACGGGTTTTCATCATGTTGATCAAGCTGGTCTTAAACTCCTGACCTCAGGTGATCCACCTGCCTCAGCCTCCCAAAGTACTGGGATTAGAGGCATGAGCCACCTTGCCCAGCCCGATTTTTTGTTTTCTAAAAATTCTTTTGTTTTTTTATTCCTCAATGAATGTGCAGTTCTTATATTGACTTTATTTGCAGAATACTGGTCACTCTTTAAGATCCGTCTCAATGCCTGGCTCCTTCCAGGTAGCATTCCCACACTCCTGTGTGGAATAAGGGTTTTCTCCTCTGCTCTCCTAAAGTCAACAATGATTTTTTTTTTTTTTTTTGAGTCTGAGTCTCGCTCTGTCACCCAGACTGGAAGTACAGTGGCACGATCTTGCCTCACTGCAACCTCTACCTCCTGGGTTCAAGCGATTCTCCTGCCTCAACTGTCCTGAGTAGCTAGGATTACAAGCGCCCACCACCATATGCAGCTAATTTTGTATCTTTTTAGTACAGATGGGGTTTCACCATGTTGGACACATTGGTCTTGAACTCCTGACCTCAGATGATCTACCCTCCTTAGCC
Organism: Alouatta palliata; assembly: GCA_004027835.1. Taxonomy (NCBI): domain Eukaryota; kingdom Metazoa; phylum Chordata; class Mammalia; order Primates; family Atelidae; genus Alouatta; species Alouatta palliata. The sequence continues at coordinate 17,924 of PVKV010021081.1, forward strand.
TCCCAAAGTGCTAGGATTATAGGTGTGACCCACGGCACCAGGCCACCAATACTTTTTTTATACTAATGCCATTTCCTTGCTTAATCCACTCCGAAGAACACTGATCGCACACAGAAGCTCCAAACTCCTCAAAATAGCCAAAAAAGACCCAAAGGATTTGGTTCCAGACAACTTATTAGATAGCATCCCCTTTCTCAGTGTCTCTCTGCCCACTCCAGCCACTGTGGTGTTTGCTTTTATTCCACAAATATGCCAAACTTATCCCTCCTGAGTGTCCCCTCTACTGGCTATTACTTTCAACAGTTTTCTCCCACTTACTCATATCTTAGATGAAATGGCTTCAAGTCAGAGGCAGCTTTTCTGACACCAATCTGAATTAAACTCCCAGGGCGCCCCTAATACATCAACTTGCTTGATTGGCTGTATTGTACATTATTAGTCTTTAATCATTTCATATAAATTAATAATGCATTTGTTGATTTTTCTGATACCCTCAACTGTGTTGTGAAGTCCAGGGGAGCAGAAACATATTAGGTTTGTTGAAGTCTATCCCAAGGCACTCAAATAGGTGCATTAAATATACTGAGAAAAATTTTTGAATAAATGAATGAATTACTTGATAAATGAATATCATAAATTTCATGCATACATAAATACATGCTAGGCACTACACCTGATACTGAAAATAGCTTTAGAGTACAGGGAGCATGCACTATTTCAAAAATAGGTTTTTTTTTTTTTTTAAATAGTCTTTTTTTTTTTTTGGTTCTCATGTTTTTCTTTAAGAAGTATCTATCGAGATGATCTGAAAGTTGGATAAATTTCTTTTCCAGGTAATTATGAATAAAAGGGGAGAAAGCCATTCCATTACAGATGGAAAGTCTATGGATAGCATGAGATGGGAGGAAAGGCTGTGTACTTGAAAGAAGGATAGAGAGACAGGAATAGACTGAACTGAGAATGGACCATTGGGCAGAGTAGGCCACAGGGACTGAGATGAGACCATGGGTTCTGGAAACAAGCCTGCAATGTCATGTTCGATACAGATAACTAAGCAGCCAATAAACACCGTGATGGGATGGTCAAAACAAAAGGGATCTGACACTGGATGAGTGGACAAGCTATTAGCAATGGGATGGTCTAGGATGGGGGAGGCAGTGTGCAGGTGATTAGATAAAGGGAGAAAGGTGTTCTGGGCCCAGTGTGATCACATGAAACACCCATGAATTAGGAGGGTTGTGTTTGAGAAGCTCATAGTTTTGGAGTGTATATGGTTTAGCACGGTGTAGAGTAAGTCCTCAGAAAACATCTTTTGTTCAACATTGTATCATAATAATGTTGATAAAACTAAAAATGTCGAATCTTAGCCAGGACCATTGTCAGTGTGGAATTTGCATATTCCCCCCAGATTGGCATGTGTTTTCCCCAAGTCTTCTGGTTTCCTCCTTCATCCCAAAGCTGTGCACATTAGGTGAATCAGTGTGTCTAAACAGTCCTAGTGTGAGTGGGTGAGGATGTGGGTGTGAGTATGCCCTATAGTGGAACAGTGCCCTGTCAGGGATGGCACTACTCCACTGTAGGGCATACTCCCACCTCCATCCCCACCCACTCACACTAGGACCTGCCTTGTACCCTGAGCTGCAGGCAGGCTCCGGTCACCCACAACCCTGAACTGAAATGATCAGGTAAATAGTTATTTCATTTACATTTATTATTCTCTCTGAAATATGTATATGACTCACATTTATTTCAATGTCTAATATAAGAAGTGTTTTGATCTTTATTTTGAGGTTTTGTGATGTTTTTGGGACCAGAAATCTGCCACAGGAACTTACATCTTGTTTATATCAAGTAGCCTATGGTAAAACTGGTTTCATTAGATGGCATTTTAAATGAAATTGCAGTTTCCAAGAATCTATTGATGATGTTAAGTGAGGACTTACTTTACCAGGGGAGCAGTGGCTCTAATAAAAGCTGGAAAATCGAAGACCATACCATGAAGAGCCTGTGAGACACAAGGTCAGCACAAGTTTATTACTAGAATTACTCTATGCTGCTCAACAAACACAAGGAGCACTCTGTGACGGGCTTGGAGAACTGGATATAAGGCGTAGCAATACTGCAGATACATTTACTGCCAAGCTTTAATATTCCCTGTCTTTAAGAAGAAGGTATAGCGATAGCCCAGGTACGTTCATGCCAAGGTTTAATAAGTTCTATATTTTGAAAGAAATTGCAATGATAATTAACTATCAAAAGGCTACAACACAGCATCTTGCACTTTTGAAGAAATACCATTTGGGAAAAAAAAACACCTCCCTTTTGCGCAATTGAAGGAGTTATTCTATATTTCACCCCTTCTGTCACACCCCAAGGGTATACAGGACATATGTTTTCTGTCTGGTTTCAGACATGTGCTTAGATGGCAGGCATCCCTTGGGGCAAAATAAAAAATGAATTTCAAACAACATGGGGAAAAAATGGAATAAATATCATGCTTAAAAACTGAATTTCTCCCTCTGCCTCATCATATGCGGCAAAAACTAAAGAATCCTACCACTCTTCACAGAAACATTCCTTAAAGATGTTCTTTGAGAATTTTTCAACAGTGATTATGTTATCAGGCTATTTAGGACTGGGAAAATATTATTAAAAGTGAGAAAATGGGAATTTTTTTGTTACAAATTCAATTAACAAGGTCATGGGGCTAAACGTGTTCTTTACACATGATTTATTGTATCCAAGGACTTTGTGTCTGTCAAGAGTTTCAGTAGCAGTTTCCATATGGGAGAGATGTCTTGCCATGGTGTATGTAATATGAAAAGAGTCTGACAACTTGGGATATATATACACACACATAAATATATATACGTATGTGTATGCATATATATATATATGTATGCCAGCTATACTCATTTAAGACATTTCATTAAGTGAAAGTACAGCAATTCACAGCATAAAAAACAAATTTAGAAATATAAGAAAAAAATAAACTTTAGAACATACAACCAGTACGAGTACAGTGAAATCTATGAGAAGAAGTATTAACTGAGTACGATACTCTTGAATATTTGCAATGTGAGTTCGCTTCCTTGAAGTGGAAGGGGATCCATGAATTTCTGACACAGGGGAAATATAGAAGAGGGAGAACATTCTAGTCCTTGCAAATCTTAAAGGGAAACAGAAATATATAACTTATATTTTTACAAACCACTTAAACTGGTTTGTTATAGACCAGGCACTGTTCTAAGTTTTACAAAAGGCGTATACAAATATAAGCTCACATAATCCTTATAAACAACCCTATTAGAGGCACACTATTCTTGGACCTCTATTATTTCATGTTCTAGATGAACAGAACAGGAAATGAAGAGGTTAAGTAACTTGTCACTATTGATAAATGGCTAAGCTGAATTGGAAACTACGCAATTCAACATGAAGTCTGTGCTTGGAACTTCCACAATTTGGTGACATATGCAGCACATCTAAGCATTGCAACCTAAACTGTCCAGGCAACCCTAAAAGGTCCAAAGGAGTCAACATTACTTTGTTAATCATATGATGAATTACCCATTTAATTTTAATTTGTATTACATAAAAATTAAGAATTTTGAGGAGGGGTCAAAGTTTACCTGTTCTGGGGAAAATGTTGCGACATAATGTAGATGAGTTTTGATCTGTGTCACTTTGTTATCATCTCTCTTTGGTCATTTGAAATGTGTATGACAAACTCTTTTTTGTGAATTTGGAACTAGGAACCATAAGCATGTCTTTGCTTTAAAATAGCACAAAAATTCCAAATAAGTCTCCTTCAGCAATTCCTTTCAAGCTTCTGTTTTGATGTTGAAACTTAATTCTTTGTTTTCATAACTCTCATCAAAATTTTGCTCGGCAATGTATCAACACTGCTGTTGTCAACATAAACAATGGAATCCACATTGTCATTTTCAATCATCTGTGCTCAGTCTTGATATTTTAAGATTCATCAGCAGCAATTTACCCAGTTGAAAGGCTTCCTTCACTAATTTCAGAACACATTTCTTGTCTTTCTCCTGCACTACTTGTTTCATTTTTTATTTGTCTTCATTCCCCTGATGTTTTCCACTCCAATGCCCCCAAGCCTAGTTCTTGTATTTCTATTCTTGTCTAAACTTGTTCCATTAGTGATCAAATTCTGGGTTGAGTTGGGTAAAATCATTCTATTGTGTCTGGGTCTGAATCCCAATTCTGCCACTTACCAGCTGTGTGATCTTGGAAAATGTTACCTTAGCCTTTAAGCCACATTTTCTCATCTGCTAAATGAAGACAATGTTAAGAGTGCCTTTTTCATACAGTTCTTATGAGGACTAATTAAACATAATACATACTAAAATCATAGTATAACACCTGACATAGAGAGTGTGATGTGTTTGTTTAAAAAAACAAATCTCAGTCAATATCACATAACGTATCTACTAGGATGAACTCATTCCTGACTTTCGTATGAATATATCAACTTGCCTAGTCAATGTTTCTCCTTAGCGGGCTAAAGGAAGCTCAGACTTCATTTGCTCAGGTAATGGCAGAACCATAGTCCCATTGGTCAGGCCAGATACCATGAATTCACCTTGGATCTTTCTCATTTCCTCACACTGCATCACCCATCATCTTGTCTCAAGCTTTCTTCTGTTCACCCACCGTTCTGTTGTATCTCTGTTCCCACCTAGTATCATTGCTCACCAGCTTGTTGTACTTGCCTAAAAAGGACCTTCCTAATTCCAGCACTGGGCCTCTATAGTGGACTATCAACACATCAGCCAGAGAAGTCCTCTGAAAAGATAAAACGCATCAAGTCACTGCTCCACTCAGGTCCATCCAATGCCTTCCATTCTCACTCAGAGGAAGAGGTAAAGTCCTTCCACTGCCCTCAAGGCCCTACTGCCTGTTGAGCCTCTTCTTCTTCTTCTTCTTCTTCTTTTTTTTTTTTTTTTTTTGAGATGGAGTCTCATTCTGTTGCCCAGACTGGAGTGCAGTGGCATGATCTCAGCTTACTACAACATCTGCCTTCAAGTTTCAAGCTATTCTCCTGCCTCAGCCTCCTAGGTATCTGGAATTACAGACATGTGCCACCACGCCCAGCTAATTTTTTTATGTTCTCAGTAGAGACAGGGTTTCATCATGTTGACTTGGCTGGTCTCCAACTCCTGACCTCAAGTGATCTTCCCGCCTCAGCCTCCCAAAGTGCTGGGGCCAAACCTCTTCTGTAATCCTTTCCCACTCTCTCTAAGCTTCTGTCACACTGGCCGCCTTGTTGGTTTTTGAATAGTGGAGACTTGAAATCTGTGATTTAATTTGAAAAGGTCTTCTTCAGATGCTTTCAAGGTTTCCTCCCATCCATATCTCCTTCAAGTCTTTTCAATTGTTGTTTTATCAAGAAGATATTCTTGAAACATATTTCCACAATTTGCAAACTACCATTTCCCCTTCTCTGCATAACACAGACAATTTCTGGCACTCTTCCCAGCTAATTTTCTGCATAGCATTTATCATTTTCCATAAACTTATTTATATATGATTTAAATATTATATAATTTAATTACTTGTTTGTATTTGCCTCACTAGAATGTAAACACCAACATGGTTAATAACATTTAATGACATTTTTCATAAATTTATCCACAACCTAGAGAAGAATCCTTTACACAAAATAATAAAAAGACTATTTTCAACACTTTGAGTAAATTAATCCGTAAGTCTATAATCCATTCCCCTACCTCTAAGCATATTGATATTTTATGTAAACTAAGGATACACTATTAAGCAGAAAAAATGAAAGGGGCAAAGTGAGTTCTTATTTTTCTCTCTGTCACCCAGAACATGTCACCCAAATATGTCTGTTCACAAACATATTTGAAATATAAAAGCATTTAAGAATGCCAAAAATATACATTTAACATATAATATTATTTCTCAAATCTAGTCTGCCAATATTGAAATCTTTCTTAGTTGTATTTTTAATTGACACATAGTAATCGTATAAGTTTATGGGGTGTAATGTGATATTTAGATACATGTAAACATGATGTAATGATTAAATCAAGCTAATTATTTTCATCTAATTATTTTAAAAAATAATTTATGTAATTTATGTAAGTATCCATAGATACAAATAGTGTGCTTTTCTTTTTTTCTGAGACATAGTCTTGTTCTGTCACCCACACTGGAGTGCAGTGGCATATCTTGGCTCACTGCAATCTCCGCCTCCTGGGTTCATGTGATTCTCCTGCCTCAGCCTCTGAAGTAGCTGGAATTACAGGCACCAACCTCCATACCTGGTACTTTTAGTAGAGACAGGGTTTCACCATATTGGACAGGGCTGGTTTCAAACTCCTGACCTCAAGTCATCCACCTGCCTTCGCCTCCCAAAGTGCTAGGATTACAGGGGTGAGTCACCACACCCAACCCAGTGTGCTCTTCTTAAAAGGTAGTTTTACTGTTTTTAGCAGATTCTGAAAAACTCATGATTTTGTAGTTAAATGACAGAGGTTATTATAAAGTCAAGAAAAGTGATTTATTCTACTTTTAGTTCAATTATATAAAGTACTTTCCCCCATCTCTTTTTCTTAGTAATCAGTCCTAGTTTATTACATGGCAGAAAAGCCTAGCTGAGTTCCTAAGTTCTTTGTCCCTTTCACTAGGACACTTCCTGGGAATGCAGCCTAGTCTTGTTAGAAAACAGGTGAAGAACAACTAAGTGCAACGCTATACAATATAACAACGTTAATATACTTTCAAATCATTATATGAGCTTGTGTCAAAGAAATCCCTATTCCTGAGGAATAAAAAGTAGTAGCAGAAAAAGATATTTGAACTACAGGAGTATATTATTGCCTGTCAAATGGAAAGGATGGTTATTTGTCCCTAGCATGGGGTGTAGACTAGGGTATACCCAGTGTAGAAGAAGCCCAAGTTACAGTATCTGGCATGTTATTCTGGCTGTTTTCAAAGATAGGGCAGTGTGACTTTCTTAAAAGTCAGATAAAATCATTTTAAAGTATGAACAGAAAATAGATTCCAATGGCAAATATATATAAAAAATGATCTGCCACTCTGGATTAACCACACTACAATTCTCCTTAACTAAAATAGATAATTATGTACTAGCTATATAAAAAGAATCATTGCCAAGGGATATTTGATATTAAACTAGAGAATCAGAAACAGAATCAGTTTGTATGTCCTTAATAGGCTCATGATTGTCCTTGAATAACTGATTTTATTATTTCCTGCACTGTCTTGTCATTCTTATAAAATTGGCAAGTTCAGTTGTATCATGAACCTGATTTAAAAGAATGCTGGGGAACTTAACAGATCAGCCTTTTTCAAAAGCTTTAAAATTTGATTAAAGTTTCCATCTTCAACACAAAATGAAACTTGCCTCACTGTGTATGAATTACTCATCTGAATCCAGAGACCTTTGATTAGGATAGTTTTTCAAATATAAACAATTAGTAACAGACCATTTATTTACTAAATGTTATAGGAGAGAGCCAGCTGTCTGTATTTCCTTTCCTTGGCAACTCTGAAGTTAGAATTTTCTCATGACATTTAGCCATTTATAAATGTTCAGTTCAACATGACAGTTCTTGTGGATTGGATATTTATAAGGTTATTTTTCATAGTCTGCTCCAGAAGAAACATATTTCAATTAAAGCAAATGATTAGCACTTCCATATGATTTGATTTCACTTCTGCTATGGCCCAGAAACCTACCTTATCATTTGCTCAATTTCATTTGATATGGGAAGGGCCTCTTTTTAATCAACTTTGAAATTATGTTCTGTTGACTCACAAATGAGAGGTCAACGTTAATTGAGAGAAGCCTTAAAAACTCTGGCATCTATTATCCCTGCACAGATTCCATGCTCTGTATGTTCTGATGCTTGGCTTTCCCATATTGCCTTACGAGGTTAAGAAGATGAATGCTCATTGCTTTTAATCCTTATCATGATTTATGAGCCTCTTGGTATCCTTTCCCCAGAGCAGCTACAACTGTGTGGTTGTTCTGCCTGCTGCTTAAATTACACAGACATCTGCAAAGTAAATTATGGATTGTTGTCCCATAGACCATAGCCGAGAATTCTCTTCATCACTCCTGCAGTATAATTTTTTTTTTCTGATTAGAACAAAGAGGATGTATGTATTTTCTTGATTCTGTACTTAGGACATTTTAAGCCGACTTGAATGACAGCACAATAACCTGGATTCTGACCTATCACAAAAAATCAAAGCAGCATGAAATATAACAAGATAGCTTTAAAGCCAGAGAGAGAGAAAAAAAATGATCCCCTATTTATTTGTATCTTTCATCTTTATTTAAGGCATTGAATATTTAGACTCACAGAAGGAAAGTGACCTTTAAGATTAACTGAAAATATGCACCATGGAATAAAATGCATGTAAATGACCTTTGTGTCGAGTGTGAACGATTTTAAGAGCATCCTGTGGTCTGTAACTATGTAAATTAAACATTGAGCAAAGAAATAGAAAATTACATAAAGGATAATTCATGGAAGATTGGGATACCTTTTTTAATGTACTCTTTTCTGCCGTTCTCACTTGTATTAAACCTGTTTTAATAATCTGGAGGCTTGAAGCAATCACGAATAATTGGAATAACTCGTCTGAATTACAGGTCTGGTAGAGTCTAAGTTGGAATAATCAACTACTCCGGTATTTTCCTTTCTTTTCTGTCCTTTTTATTCTGTGTAGATGATGAATCATAATTCCCAATGACAAGTCCATTGTGAAATCCTAACAAGCATGTCTCGAATTATTAACCTTTGACAATTACCAAAATTAGAACTATCCCTGCATTTATCTTCTTCAGATGTGCTAATTGCAACTCAAACAATAACCTGTCAGGGAAAATCACACGAACAAAATTTACCAAATGATTCCTAGTTATCCATTACAAAGTACATTTTTATAAAAAACAGATGGCTCTGCAATTCATTTTTTGAATCCTATTGTCAACTCAGCAGGACACAATGAGCACTCAAACCAGAAATGCTCAAATCCACTTCCGGCTGAGCAGATCTGTTGTTCCCTCTGTGTTTCCATCAGTTTCTCTTTCACCTTATCGCTGCTGAAAGGCACATGTTTTCTGAGTGTCAGGACCTGATATTCATGCCAATGCCCTAACGACTTGTTTTTTGGGTTTTTTTTTTTTTTTTTTTTTTTTAAAGATAGATCCTAGATTTGTTTGCCTCTGTGTCAGTGAAAAGCTCACTTCCAAACTCTCCTTTTGTTGACACTCTTTGCATTCTCGTCTTCATAAAATAAAGTATTAGTGGAATCTTGAAGGATTCTACTTCGTTGATATGGTTTAGCTGTGTTCTCATCAAAATCTCATCCTGAATTGTAGCTCCTACAATTCCCACATGTTGTGAGAAGGACCCAGTGGGAGGTAACTGAATCATGAGGAGGGTCTTTCCCATGCTTTTCTTATGATAGTGAATAAGTCTCATGAGATCTAGTGGTTTTATAAAGGGTGTTCCCCTGAACATACTCTCTTGCCTGCCACCATGTAAGACGTGTCTTTGTTCCTCCTTTGCCTTCCACCATAATGGTGAGGCTTCCCCAACCATGTGGAATTGTGATCCAGTAAAATTCTTTCTCTTTATAAATTACCAAGTCTCAGGTATGTCTTATTAGCATCGTGAGAACAGACTAATACATTAGTTAAAACCCAAAACTATGTAAACACACCTTGCAATAAATTATTTTTGAATACTTATTTAATTTTCTAAGCAATTATACAGAAGACACAGAAATAGAATTAAATTAGTGCTCCCAAAAGGTCTGATATATATATATATATATATATATATATATATATATATATATATATACTCTCTCAGTCTATTGCCAGCAATTATCTTCTTCACACACACACGCACACACACTCTCCATCAGGTTATTCTTCTACATTCAAAAACCAACCAACTAAACCAACAAAACATAGCTCTGCATCCTTTAAAAGATGTAGATAAAGCCCAAATAACAGACATATTTTTAAATTTCATTAGTTTTTTCATCATCTAAGCCTATTCTTCTGAATTTATCTGCCAGTTATTCCCATATTTAACACACATTTCATTCTCTAACTCTTCAAATGGTTTAAAATTCACCATATATGAAATAATATCATATGTTTTTGTGCCTTTTATACATCTATATCCTCTTCTTTACATATTTTTTATCTATTTCTCTTTATAGCCTAGATCAAACGTCCTTTGTCTGAATTTTGCTGACTTTTTCCAGCTACCACAGGCAGAAAAAATATGCCAGCTTCAACCACATTTTTCATACTGGAACAAGAAAGTATTCTATAAATGATCAAAGAATGCTCATCTAACCATATGAAAGAAGATTTATTTTCTTTCTCTTTCTCTTTACTTTTTTGCATGATTTATAATAAATTAATATAATTACTTATTAAGCAAACAAGACTATAAGTGAGAAATGAGTAGAATGACAGTAAGTTTTCCAAAATATTAAAAGAAAATAAAGGACTGGGCATGGTGGCTCATGCCTGTTATCCCAGAACATTGGGAGGCCAAGGTGGGCGGATCACCTGAGGTCAGGAGTTCAAGACCAGCCTGTTCAACATGGTGAAACTCCATCTCTACTATAAATACCAAAATTAGCTGGCATGGTGGCAGGTTCAGGTAATCCCAGCTACTTGGGAGGCTGAGGCAGGAGAATTGCTTGAATCTGTGAGGCGGAGGTTGCAGTGAGCCAAGATTGCGCCATTGCACTCCAGCCTGGGGGTACAAGAGTGAGACTTAAGTCTCAAAAAATAAAAAAGAAAGAAAAGAAAAGAAAAGAAATCATTGATTGTCCTCTGTGATTTTTGAAAAATAAAATTATAAAAGGAGGTGGTAAGATCATAAACTGGCCCCAGAGCATTATTATTTTCAAAGTTAAATTAATAAAATAAAAATTTCTTAATAAAAAAGTTAATAAGTATGATTTGAAATCTATATTTTCAATATTCTTGATTATCACTTTCTATTTTGTTATTGCATTCCACTGAGATTATTCTCAGGTCTATTTTCTTATGTGGCATTTATGAAAAGCCTCACGTTAAAAAGAAAATAATTTCAAGCCATTCTCCTCAATGTCTTCTGCATCAATATGAATTCAGCTCTTATTAAAAACAAATGAACATGCCAATTTCTTTAAATTTATCCTTTCCAAGTTATTATCTTTAAAGTAGCTGTGTATTAAACAAATATCAAACTATTTTTATTTCTTTTTTATAGCACAGAGCGAACCAAAGGACATTGGAAAGTGTGAGCATCTCTTCTCATTTATTTGGACCTTTGAATGTTTTAATGCCACATTATGTTTTAAAGAAAAGGAGAGAAAGTGCTGCATCAGCCATTGGAATGGCTTAGTATTCATTTTTCATATTGGAATCACAGATAATATTGAGGTCGATATAATCATGGATATTTAAGAATATAAAGTTGCCTTTTATAGGAATTAAATTCAAAGTGTTCACTTCTCTTATTCTATAAATATAAGACCTGGACTGAAACCCCAATCCAAAATTATCCAAGATTAGAGATTTAGAAATTAATTAAAATTTTCTACAAAAAAATTGCAAAAATTTTACAAAGGAAAGGTAAGACATTTTCTACATAGAAATTTTGAATATTGATGAGAACAAATTGATAGATAAAAGAGATGAACATGGGGAAGAGGAATTATTAATAGTTGAGATATCAAATGGTTCATTTTATTTCAATCTTATATCTTACATTTTTAATCTAAAATTTGAAATGTTTCTACTCAAATCTGACAGTTGAAATTAATTGATAATGTTTTAAAATGACATTAAAGCCTAACCTTTACTGAATAAGTTAATCTCATAAAAGAATTCCAAGAAAGAAAAAGAAAAGGCTACATTTTTCTACTTCAGAAATACGAGTATGCACAGAGAATTTGAACAAATATCATAGGAAGATTCATAAAGCCACATTAGTTTAATTACACATCTGTCTTATCTCTTCAAACTTGTCTTTCTGAGTTGTTATATCAATGGTTAATCTTAATTGATCACTGATTGAGAACTGAGAAACTCAAGCTTGTTTTGACTACAGCCTGAGAGTAGATTCTCCCATTACCAAGCAGGGAGTGTCAACGCAGCACTTTAATTACTGTGTCTATGAATGTTAACTGTAACTGTCTAAATCTCAGTGTTTAGATTCCTACCATCAGCAATGGAAAAGCAGATTACAATTGCCAGCACAAGAAACAACTGAATTAGAATGTGTCGTATCAATATTAATCAATAAAATTTCTTGTCAAAAGACAAGAAAATCTATGACTTTATCTCTCTGTTTCCTATGTGAGAGCTTCAACAGAGGTTTGCCTTTGAAATGAGATGTATCCAATTTAACAAACATAATACCCACTAATTATGAGGGACTAGGCAAAGTCTCATAAAAATGGAATATAAAAGGCAGAAATCATTTTCTGTTCTTTATGCGGCACATAGCCATTAGTAAAATCTGCATGTAAATTGAAACTGTGAGAAAAAATACAACAAAGAAGCTAAACAAATAAAGAATTCTAAAAATAAAGAATTCTATATTCTAAAAAAATATGGAAATAACTGGTTACTTCAACCTTCATTATTTGGTTGTGTTTATATCAACTATGTAAATATATAAATATTTGAACATTTTGATTTCTAATAAAATTATTTTAAAAAATAAAGAAGTTTTAAATAGGATTTATGTTTTAAGGTATTAAGAAGATAAAAGTATATATCTTGATAAGATTTTTTTTTTTTTTAACCTACCTTTCAGAAGACTTGCATTCTTTAAAACTCCCAACTGCTACAGGTTTCAGCTTGGCTATATTCCGCAACAGAGCCAACCTGTTAGGTAACAGAGCTGGAAAGACAAACATGTACAGTCAGAATTAACTAACTTTTCTAATAAACATTTATTTTGGACTATTTTTAATTTTCTAAAAGTTACAAAGATGGTATAGAGTTCCAATATCTCATATCTGATTTTTAGTATTGCTAATATCTTACATTATAATCATAAGTGCATTTATCAATGTACTTCTGATGTTCGTACAATGTACTTACAATGCTACTTTTGATACATTGTGATAGATGCACCCAAATGAACCACTATTGACACATTATTCTGATTTCATTAGTTTTTCTCCTAATGTCCTTTTTCTATTCCAGGATATTACATTGCCTTGTCATTATGTTCCCTCTGCCTTCTCAGGGCAATGATAGTTTCTTAGACTTTTCTTGTTTTTGATGATCTTGAACCTTTTGAGAAGCATATGTTCGTTTCAGAACTGTTTACAATAGCAAAGAACTGGAACCAACCCAAATGTCAATCAATAATAGACTGGCTAAAGAAAATGTGACCCATATACACAATGGAATACTACACAGCCATAAAAAATGATGAGTTCATGTCCTTCATAGCGACATGGATGAATCTGGAAACCACCATTCTCAGCAAACTGACACAAGATCAGAAAGCCAAACACCACATGTTAGCACTCATAGGTGGGTGTTGAACAATTAGAATACGTGGACACAGAGAGGGGAGTATCACACACTGTGGACACCTGTGGGGGGCTAGAGGAGGGACAGTAGAGGGTAGGGGGGTGGGGAGGGTAGGGAGGGATAATGAGGGGAGAAATGCCAGGTGTAGGTGATTGGGGGATGAAGGCAGCAAACCACCTTGCCATGTGTGTACCTATGCAACAATCCTGTGTGATCTGCACATGTACCCCAGAACCTAAAGTACAATAAAAAAAGAAAGAAAGAAAGAAAGAAAAGCAATGGTCAGACATTTACAAAATGTCCTTCAGTTGGAATTTGGCTGATGTATTTCTCATGATTAGACTGAGGTTATGGTTTTTTGGGAGGAAGATCACAGAGGTAAAGTACCATTTTTGTCACTCCATATCAAGAGTATATGTGTCATCAAGATGATTTATTACTGTTGGCACAGATCTCGATCATCTGACTAGGGTACTGTTTGCCACAGTTTGCATGATAAAGTTTCTTTTGTTCCACGTTTCCATACTGTACTGTTTGAAAGCAAGTCATTAAAAGCAGCCCCCACTCAAGGGTTACAGAGTTAAGTTTGTGTATTAATTCATTCAGTAATTTATATGCATCAGTGTAATCTCATGGGTATTTATTTTGTGTTTCATTTTATAATACAGTTCTACACTGTTTATTTTGATGGCCAAATTGTATCAGCTTTGGCCTTAGTGAGCTCTTTCAATTAATCTCTATGTCCTTTTTGACATACCATATTGGTTTGTTTAGTGACTACTTCTTTAAGTCCTGGCATGATAAGATAGTCCACATTAATTTCAAAATGTGTAATATAAATGTTATAATCTTCTTGCCTCATAACTAGACTCAGCCATTTTTTTCAAGGATCTCAAGTTCCTTTTATCAGAGAATGGTTAGAAACCAAGATATGACCGCTAGTTGATTCCTTGCCACTGGGGTGTGATTACTTCTAAGCCCTCACAGTGAACTGAGCTAGGAAATTCATGTATTTACATTAACATGTATATGCAGACATTCATAATGTTCTTTATATCTATCAATCTGTATCTATAATTAGATAAGATTATTTCATACTGATAACTTCAACTCTTCAGCTTCATACTGTTAACTTCAGGATGATAACTTCAAATTCCTTAATATATTTTAAATAAATAGCATTTTGAGTGTAATAGAGTATATATTAAAATCACATTTTTCATTTGTTTTTGAAATGCACCTACTTGAGAAATATATCAAGAGTGATTCTTATAAAGATGTCCGCACAAGTGAGAAAACATGTTTAATGTGCCTGATTCTGAAGAATAATTTAAAAAGTCTATGGACGTTTACTTTCATTTGTATCTACCAAAGTTCATTTTGCTTGAAAAGGAAAAATAGCTTTTAATACCGTGTGCACACAACCACAGTTACCTGATGGTTTTTTACCAAATGCCATACACGGCAACAATAAAAAGGACATGAGGAGATGTATACTACTTTATAAAAACTAATAGATTTTCTTC
Organism: Alouatta palliata; assembly: GCA_004027835.1. Lineage (NCBI taxonomy): Eukaryota > Metazoa > Chordata > Mammalia > Primates > Atelidae > Alouatta > Alouatta palliata. The sequence continues at coordinate 33,044 of PVKV010021081.1, forward strand.
TATTGATGCATGCTATTACTACAACCATGTTTTCATATAATTCAATTGAAAACAAAAAAACTGTGTTAGCACAATTATACCTATGTTAAAAATTTAGTTTTTAAATAAACTATAACATTATAATTAATGTACATGTTAATCATTACAGCTAAATGATAATCAGAATGTATAAATGTTAATCATTTTTATTATAAAAGTTGAGTAGAAAATACAGATAGCAACAGGGTAGACTAATAATCTATATGGGATGACTTATTTTTTGAAAGTAAAAACACAAATCCTTTTTATCCTTCTGTTATTCTGATAACTAATAAAGATTTCTCTGTCATACAAAATCTTTAGGTTTAAAAAACATTAAGATGAGACATAAATTCCCAAGAAATTCTAAGCTATTTCATTCCATTAAACTATATTAGATATTTTGGTTAAAATGTAATAAAAATCTGTATCAGTTTCCTGTGGCTTTGACAAGTAGTTGCCATAAATGTAGTGGTTTAAAGCAACAGAAACTTATCCTGTCACAGTTTTGGAGGTCAGAAGCCTGAAATCAAAAAATGACCGAGCTGAAATCAAGGTGTCACAGTGCTGCCATCCCTTCAGAGGGTCCAGGGGAGAATCCATTTCTCGCCTCTTCCAGCTTCTAGTGACTACCATCGTGCCTTGCCTTGTGGCCACTTTCAATATTCAAGGCTAACATACTCAGATTTCTTTCTCCTCCTTTACATTGCCTTCTCTTCTGTGTGTTCAAATTGTAGGGTCTTTTTGGCTGACTGACTGCCCCATGTACTGCATGGTAATCTCTGTGACCTGCACCTACACTTCCAGATGAGTTCCCGGAACTAGAAAGTCTGAAGGAACTGGAAAACGACAAAAGAAGGAAGACCAACCCCTGCAGTGCCAAATTAACTTTGAGACATTCTACTGTTCCTTATTCCTACCTCAACTGATAAGGTAACTGGACTTTGTAATGCAGCTTGCTCAACTGATAGGTCAACCTCGTGACTCCAGACCCTACGATCTCCCCGCAGCTTGCAAAAATCACCCTGAATTGTAACTTCTGTAGCTTTCCACTGCCTACCCCAAACTTATAAAACAAACTCCTGTCCAATCACCCTCCACTGACTCTCTTTTCAGACTCAGACCGCCCGCACCCGGGTGAATAAACTTTAGCCATGTTGCTCACACAAAGCCTGTTTGGGGGGGGTCTCTTCATTCAAAGTCCACTTAACACAAATCTTCTGCCTCTCATTTTTAAGAATGTATGTCTTTATAATTTGGGCCTATTCAGCTAATACAGGATAGTTTTCTCATCTTAAGATCTTTTATTTAATAACAGCTGCAAAGACCATTTCTTGTCATATCAGTTAACACACAAAGGTTCCATAAATTAGAACATGGTTGTCTTTAGGAAGTCAGTTTTCAACCTACCATAGATCATGAGGATTAAGCTCTGATTTTTTTATCTTGCCAAAATTACTCTCTAAGGGGTCTGGGGAGTCATGCCCTACAAATTATAAATTCTCATCAGGTGGGTTTTATTTAACCCTATGTATCATGACTTACTTTCAGCCCTGACTCTGGCATAACATTAGGAGACAAAGGGCCAGGCACAGTGGCTCATGCCTGTAATCCCAGCACTTTGGGAGGCTGAGGTGGGCAGATCATGAGGTCAGGAGTTCAAACCAGCCTGACCAATGTGGTGAAACACCATCTCTACTAAAAATACAAAAAATTAGCTGGGCATCGTGGCAGGTGTCTGTTGTCCCAGCTACTCAGGAAGCTGAGGCAGCAGAATTGCTTAAACCTGGGAGGCAGACATTGCAGTGAAATGAGATCATGCCACTGCACTTCAGCCTAGGTAACAGAGCAAGACTCCATTTCAAAAAATAATAAGGAGGCAAGGAAGAAAATGAAAATATTTTCCCCAAAACATGTTTCTTTGAGGAAACAGTTGTCATCTATTGTTTTTAAGGATGTGAAGAAAAAGGAATGCCTTTACACTGTTGGTGGGAGTGTAAATTAGTTCAATCATTGTGGAAGACAGTGTGGTGATTTCTCAAGGATCTAGAACCGGAAATACCACTTGACTCAGCAATCTCATTACTTTGTATATAGCCAAAGGATCATAAATCATTCTATTATTAGGACACATGCACACATATGTTTATTGTGGCACTGTTCGCAACAGCAAAGACTTGGAACCAACCCAAATACCCATCAATGATGAACTGGATAAAGAAAATGTTGCACATATACACCATGGAATACTACGCAGCCATAAAAAGAATGAGTTCACGTCCTTTGCAAGGACACAGATGAAGCTGGACACCATCATTCTTAGCAAACTAACACAAGAACAGAAAACCAAACGTTGCATGTTCTCACTCATAAGTGGGAGCTGAACAATGAGAACACATGAACACAGGGAGGGGAACATCACACACCTGGGCCTGTTGGGGGTTGGGGGGTTAGGGGAAGGATAGCATTAGGAGAAATATCTAATATAGATGACAGGTTGATGGGTACAGCAAACCACCATGGCACATGTATACCTATGTAACAAACATGCATGTTCTGCACATGTACCCCAGACCTTAAAGTATAATAATAATAAAAAAACTTCCAAAGGATCTTAGTCTTTATAATCTTTTATCTTAACTTGAACATTTCCTTTCTATGGATTCCAGGTCTTTAGACAAACTTAACCAATGTCAACCAGAAAATGTTTAAATTTATCTATAGCCTGGAAATCCTCCCTTTCCACCCCTGAACTTTGAGTTGTGCCACCTTTCTGGACCAAACCAATGTATTTCTTAAATGTATCTAGTTGATGTCTCATGCCTCCCTAAAATGTGTAAAACCAAGCTGCGCCCTGACCACCTTGGGCACATGTTCTCAGGACATCCAGAGGGCTATGTCATGGGCCATGGTCACTCACATCTGGTTCAGAATAAATCTCTTCAAATATTTTTAAAATATTTCCGTTGACAACCAACTTATAGATCTACTTCCTATCCCCTTCTATATGGGAGAAAAAATAACTCCAATAAAACAACTTTCTCATGAGGCTATCTCACTATAAGACTGTGTGTATGTCTAAGGAAGCAGAAATATAAACACACAGTGAAAGGGTATTTTAAAATATTGTTTAAGACAGCCTAGGACAGGCATATAATTAACTTGTTTAGAGAGACAGATAGATATTACTTGGTAATGAAGCTCTAATATCTATTTCTTTTCCTTTAGATTAGGTCTACCAATAAATAACCTGCAATGATGTGTGACAAGCTGAACAGAACCACAGAACCAGAGGGTCACACTATGGCTACATAATTTTTAGAAAGATCTTAATTAAGCAAACCTCATAAATTTTTTTTTTTTTTTTTTTTTTTTTTTTGAGACAGAGTCTCATTCCATCACCAGGCGCCAGGCTGGAGTGCAGTGGCGCGACCTCGGCTCACTGCAACCTCCGCCGCCCGGGTTCAAACAATTCTCCTGCCTCAGCCTCCTGGGTAACTGGGACTATAGGTGCGCGCCACCACGCCCAGCTAATTTTTTTTGTATTTTTAGTAGAGACGGGGTTTCACCATTTTGACCAGGATGGTCTCGATCTCTTTACCTCATTTTCTGAAATCAAAAGCACACTACATTTATAAAGTATGATGACTGGTACAGTACACCTTTTCGGTGGTATCAACCTTCAGGGGACCTTGACAGGAAGAAAAAAATAAATCCCAAGGCACTAACAATAAAGTCAGAGGAATTGTAACTGATGATCCAGGAAATTATCCCAGAAAAATAAAGGTATGAATGGCTTCCATAAGGTTTAAATTCCCAACATTGCTAAGGAAATTCAGGCCTCTTGGGTTGCTTGAAAAAAGGAACTAAGGATGAGCTAATTACATGCAATTGGTTTGTAGAAAAAGTAATCCTATCGTGGAATGGGAATTAGAAGAAAAAGAAACAAACCCAAAAATCTTCTGTCCACCAGTATAGAAGCTGCATAGATACCAGCTGGTCAACAGGGGCCATAGATAGAAAGAGGTTAACCTTGAGAAGCAGAAGGCAAGCTTGAGCCTGATGTGTGTAAAGTTCAGATCCGCTCAAACGCGTAATTTGGTGACTGTAACCCAGAATAGTAATATAAAGCATGTTATAGCACTGGAGAATCAGTAGAACCTCAGAAGAGCAAAGAGCAACATGTCTTGAAGAGATTCTTTCACAATGTAAGACCCTAGATTCCAAAGTAAGGAAAAAAATGTGAGCAAACACAGTACACCATCAATGAAACTCAGCAGAGCCATAAGGAGAAAATTTACTTCCTAAGAAGTAATAATAATAGAATAATCTGTAATAGATACATAATACATACTTAATGTCTTCAGAGAAAATGGAAGGAAGATAAACTATAAAGTAAGAGCATGTCAAAAACATAAAAAACAAATTTGATCAAAAATGCTTACTCTCTATATATTGTTCTAGAGGCAGTCTTTTTTTTGTGGTTAGAAAATAAGAATTTATTATTTTTTATTTTTTTTAAATATATATACTTTTTATTGCATTTTAGGTTTGGGGGTACATGTGAAGAACATGCAAGATTGTTACATAGGTACACACATGGCAGTGTGATTTGCTGCCTTCCTCCCCATCACCTGTATCTGTTATTTCTCTCCAAGGCAGTCTTATAAGCCACTTATGGCTAATCCTAATATTCATTTGAAAGAACAAAACCCAAGAAGTTCATAGATGTTATTTGGAAATGTAAAATTACCCTATCAGATATAAAAAATTGTTATAAAAATATGAAAAAATTATATGTTACTGACACAGATGGAGTCCAAATTATACATAGAAATATGTAGCAAAGATTCATTTAAATCAGTGGAAAAAGAACAGACTATTAAATAAGTGGAATAGGAAAACGCAGATGCACAAAATCAAAGTCCAGTCATCCCTAGGCAGCCACAAGGGATTGGTTCCAGGATCGTCACAGGTATCAAGAGCCACACAGACTCAAGTCCTTCATGTATGGCGCGGTGGCTCACGCCTGTAATCCCAGCACTTTGGGAGGCCGAGGCGGGTGGATCACGAGGTCAAGAGATCGAGACCATCCTGGTCAACATGGTGAAACCCCGTCTCTACTAAAAATACAAAAATTAGCTGGGCGTGGTGGCATGCGCCTGTAGTCCCAGCTACTCAGGAGGCTGAGGCAGGAGAATTGCTGGAACCCAGGAGGCGGAGGTTGCGGTGAGCCGAGATCGCGCCATTGCACTCCAGCCTGGGTAACAAGAGTGAAACTCCGTCTCAAAAAAAA